>JAKTQK010000020.1:0-261152 GCA_030558855.1 Blastobotrys indianensis
TAATAATAATAATAATAATAATAATAATAATAATAATAATAATAATAATAATAATAATAATAATAATAATAATAATAATAATAATAGATCATGTTTAGAGTCAAGGAGTACATAAGATACATCGGCTGAATAATAATAATAATAATAGATCATGTTTAGAGTCAAGGAGTACATAAGATACATCAGAAGCCGGACTATGTGGTTTCGTTTAGATTTCATTCGTATTTGCAGGTGAACTTCACAGAAAAGAGCTTATAAATTCGTACTGTTATCCGGAGATCCAGCACAGGGAAAACCACCCATAATTAGTTGCTTTTCGTACAATCTGTCGGGTGGAAAACCTTACGACCCTCGAAAGGGGCTCTTTACTGACTGAGTAGGTGCGGTAATTGATTAAGGAACTCGACCACCGCCCAAGACCCTTTCTCGTATCGAGTAGGACCTTCAAGTCAAGTTCCGGGCTGACTTTGGCTAGCACAGCTCGTGCTTCTTCGTATTTTACGCATTCTTTCAATATATGCGCCACTGTTTCTCTTGCCCCGCATGAGCAATCATATGCTCGCTTGGTTGACTTGATTGTCGGCTGAACCCAGAGCTTCGCTAAGGCGGCGGAAATCCGGGGCCTGCTCAGCAATTGGGGCAATCATATTGAAAGTTTTTATATTATTATCATCATGTAGGCTAGTTTACTAGGGAGACGGCGCTGGCATTAGGCTTCAAATAACCGTCTTTAAATATATTAGATTAAAACAAAAAATTTATGCGATTTATACAGCTATAAGTGTATTTTTTGGATGCTTTACAGTGGCAAACTGTCTTCCAATTAATGGTTTGAGCATTTTGTCGTCATTCGTCAATGTGCCCAGTCCTCCTCGAATCCAAGGAAGAGAGCCGTGGGAATGTAAGAAATACCTCACGATAAATAGTTTTCGTGGTGAAGATACAGATTAACGATACAAATACAGCCGGAAAATGCGGTCTCGTTCTGGATTCAACTCATATGGGTTGGTGAACGTCCTCGTCGATAGGAACTACAGAACTGTCACTAGCCTGTACTAGCACTGCGACGTACTTCCTTCATCGGTGAGAGTTAATTAATGGTTCCGGAGCTGAGGAAATCAGATTGGCTATTGTTTCTCGCAAGAATTTTCTCTCGACCAATCGGCGACGCCGCCTTCATCTTCAACAGCCATGACCAATTTAAAATCTCGCGTAGTTTAGAAGGATCTCTCTTGAGTATCAGGTTTACGAAGAGTTTCGAGCTATGAGGGTCGATGATCAATCTATTTAGCACCCCGGTCGATCGCGCTCCATCGAATAGATCTGCAGCCCCGAACAGGGCGATTCAGCCCCACTACCTAATCGAATCTACTCTATATCTTAAATTCACTCACTGATGTAGACAACTGTTAGTACATATCTAGATTATTTGAACTTCGATTGGCCCTGCCTTGCTTTGACATCTCAACCCTGTAAATCGCGCGTATAGAACGTACTATACCAAGGGTCCGGGAATGACAGGAGTCAATCGCGTTGCAGATCGATCACCCTAATTCATAGACTATTTGAGTACATAAATGGCTTGACTTCCTTCTAGTTCCGATGAAGGAAGGCAGTGCGAAATAATGAAGCTTTCCATACTTGATTTGCTGACCTCCGTCGTTGTTGTCCAGGCCGCGACAGTCCGATTGCCCATTACCCATCGACTAAGAGCTGACATTAAGCCAATCACCGGTACAATCTACAACAATATCAGTGCTTACTTTGCTGAATTCCAGGTGGGAACTCCAGGTCAACCTGTGCAATCTATATTTGATACTGGGTCGAGCGACTTATGGATATACGGCAAACAATCTGGTGTAGTTCCATCTTATGACTCTAGCAGCTCATCGACTTATCAGGAACTAGGACAAACCTTTGATATTGAGTATGGTCAAGGCACGGGCGCCCACGGCGAGTATATCACCGATGTGGTTCATTACGGTGATTTTTCGATCGGAAATCAGCAGCTGGCAGTTGTAAATGATCCAACTGAACCTACCGATGGTGGCATAATGGGTGTTGGCATGGTTGGAAATGAAGCATCTTCTTTCTCTTATCCAAACTTGCCCGCAAATTTGGCTGATCAAGGTATCATAACGGTCAATGCGTTTTCTCTGTACCTTGATGATTACGAGTCAAGCTCAGGATCTGTGCTCTTTGGAGGAATCGATAGCGAGAAGTATACTGGAGAGCTGACCTCGGTAGATATCGAACCTAGCAATTCACCAGAGTTCACTGTGCCAACTACGTACGGCAACGACCAGTCCCTTGCCCTTTTGGACAGTGGTACTACTTTGATGTATCTACCGAGCCAAGTTGTGAGCAGCATCACCTCTGAGCTTGGTGCAACGTACAGCTCTGCAAACGGAGCTTGGTTCCTTAAGAGCAAGCCGTCAAAAAGCATTTCATTCACAGTCGGCTCTGCTACTATTGAGATTTCCGGCCAGGAGCTAGCAATCGACGCGTCTCCATTTTTCGAGAGCCCACCAGGCCCTTACTTGCTACCGATAACTGCCACATCAGACACCTTCATCCTTGGCCAATCGTTCTTACGGTCTGCTTACGTTGTATTCGATTCGGACGGCCATCGTGTTCTTATCGCTCAGGCGTCTTATTCGTCCGAGAGCAATGTATTTGATATTACACCCGAGTACATGAGCAGTATCTAGAACTCTGAAAGCTAGCAAGTAACAACGTAATCAAGTTTCCTCAGCAGCACGATCTTTCGCCCACTTTAACTCTAGCCCTGTCTAGCCAATCCTCTGTACAGTAAAATGCGAATTCGACTGAGCAGCCGCTCCGCGAGTGTCTCTGATCACTGAAAAAGCCACCGACCGCGTGCGCTGGAGGTAATGTCGCAAATCCTTTCCACGAATGTAACGCCTTGGAATCGTTTTGCGATTGATATTTCAAATTTTTATCGTAAGGCACTCAAGTAGTGCTAGTCAAAAATCGATGATTCATTTTGATCTACTGGTGTTGAACAAACATGGGTGTCAGGCCGCGACAGCTCAGCTTACAAGCATTCCGATAAGGTTAAGATTCGTGCGGCGGCTGCAGCTAGGTGAATCAGTTCTCGGACCCTCAAAATAGCATGATCGGCGCAACTTTTGGATGCACCGAGAACGATGAGATGTGCCGCTGAAATTTTTCGACTCTGATCTGTTTTTCTATCTTGACATTCACAGCATGCTCACAAGATTCGTGGTGCATCTTGTTGCGGTGGCGGTCTTTCTAGGCTTAACAAACGCGGCTGCTTGGAGGCATCGGCATGATCACAGCAGTTTGTCGCTGACAAGCCGACTACTCACACTTAATCTGACTGATTTTGTAGCTACATTTCAGATCGGAACACCTTCACAAACTGTGCAAGCCACATTTGATACCGGGTCCAGTGATTTGTGGGTATATGAGCAGCCAGCTAAAGTGCCTTTAGCATATGAGCCTGCTAAGAGCCAATCATACGTGCGGATCAACGACCATTTCTCCAACTTTTATGGATCAGGGATTGTGCGAGGCGACTGGGTCCAGGACAATATAGATCTTGGAGTCGTAACGCTCAAAGATCAGCCGTTTGGTACGCTTAACGAGACCGTATACCAAACTATGGGAGTGATGGGAGTCGGTTATGTGAGCACCAAAAAAGATGTGCCAAACTACAAGAATATTCCCGCAAACCTGGTTGCGAATGGTGTCATAACTAGACCGGTTTTCTCAGTCTACAGCACTAAGCTTCTACCGAATTCGACTAGCAAGTCTCAAGTGCTGTTTGGCGGCATCGACGTTGAGAAGTACGAGGGCATTTTAGTCAATGTTCCATTTGCATCACAAGACAATACTTACTCTATTAAGACCAATGTTGAAGGAGTGGATGGGTCTTTTACTGCGACCCTCGATACAGGAGCAGTCTTATCATATGTACCGCAGGCGGTGGTGGATAAGTACGTTCAGCAGCTCAACGCAACGCTAGTCGACGGCATTTATCAAACCTCACAATACCCCAAAGAAGATGTCGTTTTCAAATTTGGCAATGGAACGCATATGACGCAAATTCGTGTTTCTCCTCAAGAGTTCGTTAAGCCGGCCGCTTTGTTTACCGACGAGCTCGTCAAGCCATACGCACTGACGATCGTATCTAGTGGTCGCACAGGAATTAGTATCTTAGGGCAACATTTTTTACGTTCAGCTTACGTCGTATTCGACAACGAGAGACGTCAGGTTTCTATCGCGCCGGTGGTAATTTCAAGCTCTTCTAAAGTAGTCGAAGCTTAGCACTCCAAGGGGCGCCGCGTGTGGCTCGTTCATAAGATTTGAGTTTGGATGACCTCCTTCCATCCCTTTATGGAACATCTGATCGTCAGATAAGCGAGATTAGAGATCTATACGTTAAGCAAAAATCTTCAACTCAATATAATGTTTCACAATCACCTCTCATTGCAGAATCTATCTGCAAAACCGGACTGACATGCATTCCGCTAACTTGCTGATATTCGCATCATCAGCAGCGAAGGTCCTCGGAGCATACGTTCCGTACGCCCATGGAATTGAGCTCTCTATTGAAAGACGACCGGTGGATCAGCAGAATGTTGTGAACGTCACTAAGCGTGAAGTAGGCTCACCGCTTCGAAACCAGCACTATGAGTATATCGCCCAGTTCGAAATTGGATGTCCTCCCCAGACGGTAGAAGCGACATTAGACACCGGCTCCAGTGATTTATGGGTCACTGGTCCGGGGACTGCTTTGGCGAATGTCTATAACTTTAAGAATTCCATATCTGCTGTGTCACTCGACAAGAAGTTCTCCATCCAGTATGTTTCTGGTAGCGCACGCGGCGATTGGATCACTGAGGACGTGATTATCGGTGGAGTCATAGTGAAAAACCAGCAAATGGCTGTTGTCAACTCTGTAGGATCGCAATTCACCGCCGGCGTGTTTGGCATTGGGTTCTCTGCAGATGAAAGCACCAGGTCGCATTATGTGAATTTTCCGGAAAATCTGGCCCGCCAAGGGTACGTCAGTCGCAATTTCTACTCTCTTTATTTAAACAGTTTCAATTCAAGTGGAGGGTGTGTCTTGTTTGGTGCAACTGATCCTCAAAGATACAGAGGGCGGTTGACCACCGTTCCCATGCTCTCCGATCAAAAATTTGAAATTGATGTGACTTTGGATGGCTATGGATTGGAAGGTGACATTCAGGCACTTTTAGATTCAGGAACGACTCTATCATACCTACCGGATGGTCTAGCCGACGAGATTGCCCAAAAGTTTGGAGCACATTATGATCCCCAGGGCGGATATTACAGGACTGCCAAACCAGTGCGGGGCGTCCTTGGATTCATTATTGGCGATACACGAATATTGGTACCCGGAGAAGAACTTGGTATTTTGGATTCTTACCTCGGAGAGCCACAAGATATGCAGAGACCCTATATTTTTGGGATTGCGAGAGCGAGTGATGCTGCAAACAAGATTATTCTTGGCGATACATTTCTGAGATCTGCATATACTGTGTTCGACTTGGACCGGAAACAGATATCGATTGCACAGTCTGTTAACGACTGCTGCGGAACAGATTCTTTTCCATAGGACGACTGGGACTATTGATACACGTCGAGAAGATGAACTAAATCTG
Source organism: Blastobotrys indianensis (assembly GCA_030558855.1). NCBI lineage: Eukaryota > Fungi > Ascomycota > Dipodascomycetes > Dipodascales > Trichomonascaceae > Blastobotrys > Blastobotrys indianensis. The sequence continues at coordinate 5,676 of JAKTQK010000020.1, forward strand.
CCGACAATAGGATTTCTCTGAGACGCAAACGTCCGCCACACCAGCTGCTAGCTTGGTAGGTAGCATATAGACATTTACCGTATTTCACCTTTCTACATGATATCGCCACACTTGTATCTAGACAAATTGCCGGACACCGTTTAAGCCGGTGAGTCTTAGCAGCCATCCGCGGGATAAGCGGAGAATCCGGCGTGAGATGCGTCCGGGACATTATTAGCTGTCTCTGCATCTTATTGTACTAGTACATTGTGTCTCATATGGATGTAGAGTTTTTGCACGATCTGGATGCAATGCAGATGTACATATCATCGCGTCTACCGTACCCTGGAAATATGATCTACTTAGGACAGCTGATTATCAAAGAGTGGCATTGTACCATCGCTGCAAATATTGGCGCAAAAATGGACAGGAATAGGCGCCCCGAATAGGCTCCGTGTCACAGGTACATGCACCAAAATCTCATATGCAACGAAAATCTTCTCTAATATGCACAAGACGTGTCCTTGTCAACACCTGAATGCTCCTACAATCGAGCTCAACATTCGCCAGAGCATACGCTTAACCCTATGCAACCATGGGCTGAGTGCTATCTGCATATACACGATTTAAACGAAAGAAATCCATTGTATGGATGCACCATTTACAAGCCTGCCAATCACACATGCGCCATGTCCAGTCGTATGTGAAATTTTTGAGAGTGGGTTATACCGGTATTGGCTACCCGTCGATATATGTGAAATTTCAACTTGTCTCACGTCGTTACCCCATAAGGCAACTTTAGCCACACACACACGCGCCACAAACGCCGCGCATGTACCGCCACAATGAACTGCAGCCGCACGGACCGGGCAATTTTGACTGAAGGGTACTGTACAACAATGGACCAAGTGCACTGATGTTAGCTCAACCTGCATAAACAGCTGTCACAAGATCCGTCTTAGTTGACATGATGATGGCGAGATGCCATCGCCAGCTGCGCGACGTTTGTTCAGGGTCTATTAGTTGCAAGCTAATGCTGGCCGGAATTACACGCTCAGGTCTGGAGGGTATGATGGAAACGTTTCGGTCGGATGCCGTGTCATAGTTATATCGGTAGCTCGATTATGGACAGGAGAGTAGACGTAACTTACGTCACAGGCTGACGCTGCGATTGACGTTTTCGTCCCCACCGGCCCGAAATCGCTGTTTCCCATTCTATTTTCCGGATCCGTAATGTGACGCCAAACAACTAAAGACAATGCATTGAATAGCCAACGTTAGATTTACTACGCCTGGGTTGCATGTAATAGAAATTATGTTCAAAAATGAAAGTATGGCCCCAGCGCGATCATTGTGGATTAATATAGCGTTTATCGTTAGAACAACTTGCAAATCAGTGGGGCTTGAAATACTCCGGGACCTGTTGTGCCTGAGGCCATAGTTCTGTATTTGCCCCATGATGTTTATTAACAACCCTTAATCAATGGATTTTTCAAGACTATTTGCAATTTACGTGCCCAAGCTCGAAGACCGGAGATCAATGGCTTGCCGGGACGGTTGTATTGATGCGAAATTCGGAGCTTCGTTCGCACTCTATAGAGGAGTTCCATTTTTTTGAACTTAATTATGAAGAGAATTGACAATGTGCTCACATTGGCCCCACAGTCAATTGGTTGCAGTCGTGGATCGCTGAGCAGAACTCACACGCATTGTTGATACAACAACCAATGGAACTACACCCATGAGCTGTCATCATCGAAACGAATAAAATTCCAGAAGAAACGAATGACCCATCTAATGGTAAACCCTATAGAATTCCATATAATCCACCTCTACCTATAGCCAATATCGACCACAGAAAAAGCAATGACTTTAAGTCCTCGCACTCACAAGCACCGGTCAGCAGCTGTTTTCAAACTCAAATACCATGCAAAGCTTACTTTTGTCAAGATGCCTACGGGCTTTCTGGATTCGTCTGGTCAACATCTGAGTGATGGCGGGAACTCCGTTCCGATGTAAAATTACAGCTACACCGGTCAGTGCTCCGCCGGTATTGGTCTAGGCTTTGAGATACCCTCGAGCGGCCCGTGCATATCATTCTTGAGTTTGCGAGCTTTTCGCAGCAGCAATTCATCGCGTCGTTCTCTCTGTCCTTTCAGTTTTCTCAGTTTCTCTACCGTGCAACCACACTGGCCGTTTAGATTTTAAAGGAGCAACTTTTGCAATACGAGTAGTCACGCTTCGTAGCCAATTTTTTCCCTTTCCGAAGTTGACACAACAATGTAAAACGGGTCTGAGTCGCCTGTACATACGGCCTGGGCCGGAAGGGATGGCTCGAGTGATCAGATCGGCCTTGGCTGGATGGGACACATGCTCGTAGTTTAAAATCGCTTCAAGTACCACCCTTACTGAGCGGCTGCGACCAGAAAAAAAAAACGATGCATTGCTTTTAATTAATGTCTCGCGTGTGATCGAGAAAGGGCCCGTAATCAGTTTATGGGATTGAATGAATGCGTGGTTTGCGGTGCGTGCGTGCGTCGGTCTTCGAACAACTGCCTTACACCCACTGCGGCTTTGTTTGTACGCTTGTGTGTCTTTTTCGCTCTCTCGCCTAAACCACGATTATATTAGACAGTGTTCCTGCACCTCCCGTTCGGTTCGAAATTTCTTCTCCAGCACGAGTAGGAAGACGACCGTAATAAGGTTCGACGCTTTGTTTACTTCTAGTATTGACGGTGATTTGAAGGAAACAACAAGGCTACTCCTTGGCTTTATCTGTAATATACCCCGCCTACCAATTCCATTCTCGAAACACGCGAAGTGCATCTCAGCCCACAAACGGACTGAATCGATAGCAATCGACGATGGCTGACCTGTCGTCGCAAGCTCAGTCACAGCCAAAGCCTAAGAAAAAGATTCAACGGCTGCGGACAGGTACGATCTTGATCACAGCGCTGGAACGGAAAACGCTAACTTTAATTTCTAGGATGCTGGACGTGCAGGCGAAGAGGTTATAAATGCGACGAGGGAAAGCCCTATTGCAAGAACTGCACACGACTCAATATCAAATGTGAAGGATATGGAATCCGCCTGAAATGGCAAGAAGACCGCATGTCATCGCCGCGGAAGATGAAGAAGTCGGCGGCGGCAGCGGCAGCAGCAGCGTCCTCGTCAGCTCCGATTTCATCAATTTATACTCAGGTTGCAAATACAGCCCAGACAGCATCATCCAATCGAAGAACAGCAATCAAGATCGAAGATATTCCGTCTCCAACGTCAGCTCCGCTTTCAACACCACCAATGTCACGATTCGAGAACACGTTTGCTTCGGTTGTCTCAACGCCGGTAACGACGCCGACCCTCCTTTCATCTCCGTCAGTCACAGCTCCACCACCACCTCCATCGTTCAGCGCTGATTACTCATCTGCATCACCATTTGATCCTAACTTCGTTTATTCACCAGGCTGGAACCCATCACCCAATACACCTGACTACGTACCGAATGATATTGTACTTGTCACTCAGCAGGCAGTTGCAGTACCCATTCCTTCGATTGCAGCATTACCGTCGACAACGGTAGCTTCTCCACTGCCTCTAGCTCCAAGTACACCATTAGCAGCACCCAGTAGCAGTCTTTCCAAGTTTATGCACGGGGCGGCTGAGATTGAAGATCAGCTGGTACAGCACTTCTGCGATGTCATGGCGGTGGAGTATAGCGCTTTTGATCCTCATCCGGGCGTCACAAATGTACTGCGGGATGTCATATCACCGCAGCATGTGCATAGTTTAGGGCTGCGGTACGCAATCTGTGGTTTATCAGCGCGACACATGTCGCAACTGTATCCAGAATACATCTCAATGTCAGTGGAATATAAAGTTGACGCGTTGAAAGCATTGCGAGAAAGCTTGCGATCGCATGCATTTGATATGCCATCGCTTAGTTGCATTATAATTTTAGCTATGCATGAGGTTTATGAGTCCAATTTTGACATTTGGAAGAAGCATGTTCAGGGCGCAGTACGAGGAGCTATCGCCGGGGGAAGTGCTTCATTGTTGTCGAAGAGCGAACAGCCAAACGAAAGAAATCTCAAGCTGCTGATGAACTTGTTGGAGTACCATGATACAATGTGTGCTTTACTTGGAGATGCGCCTCCAATGCTCGGTGCATACTATCGGCCGCGTTCGATGCTCCCTAGTACCGATGACACAGACAGTGATACTGCGTTTATGAGCAGTGTAGAAACGTTATTCCGAATCGTGTCTGCGGTTGCAACGTTAGCCCATGATGCCAATAAGACTGTGAAACCTGCAGATCTTGAGGGCCCAAATCTCAAGTCCTTACCAACCGCATTCGCGGTAGCCGACTACTCAAAGTGGAGCGCCGAGCTCAATGAAAGCAGAGTCGAGCTACAGATTCAGCTGAGTATGTGGACGCCTGCACAGGGAATGACTAGTGACCTTTACAACACGTCTCAACTCATCAAAGTAGCAGCAGATTTGTACTTTTGCCTACGACTCGATTCTAATGAGTTCGGCGTCGAGTTATCGTCTAATCTCCGAGCATTGGCTGCTGAAGGGCTGCAGTATCTGCAGCAAGTGTCGTTACAGTCGCAGACAAACATGCTCCATTCATGGCCTCTTTGGCAGGTTGGGGTGGTTTGTGAAAACATTGAAGATCAGCAAATTGTGCTTTCGCGGTTGGAGCAGCTGAAATGGAAGACCAACAAAATCTCACTACAGACAATAATCGACTTCCTGCGATTGTTTTGGTACCTTCGACGAGACGCCAATTACTCTGCATACACTCATCGTGAGTTGCTTGCAGTGACTGCCCAACGGTCATTACCTGTCATCTTCTACTGATCATTTTCTCTTGCCTGTGTATATTTATCTGTTTTATTCCTGTTTATAGCGTATTTATTGCTGTTGAGGGTTGTATAGATAACCCATCGAAACAGTTCCCAACATGTTCCAATTTTCTATTAAATACCAATCATATCGATAAAAGAATCCAGCTAGCCATCTACCTGTTACATTAGTTTTTATACAAAAATATCATAAAAGCCTGGAATCAAGCAAACTTATTTCTTCAAAAGTGGCTGAGTTTTCTTCTTTACAAGTCTCAACAACAGAACGATAAGCAGTTCAACTTGATCCTTGAACATGAACAGCAAACCTTGCACCATAACACCCTTTGAGATCTGAGGTCCAATACCCTTGTACAGCCCAGTAATACCATTGGTTTTCATCAAAAATGCCAAAGCAGCGACGAAGCTCTTATACTGTTCTTGTGCACTCTGCTGCATGACTTTGGCCACGATGAGCGGTTGAGTAGCTAGCGTTGCCAAGACTTTAGCCAATGCACCGATCACAAAGTTTTCGTATGGAGACAGGATTGCTTTTCCAGGGAAGAGAATAGACTTGAGTCGCTCAAATGATCCGTATGTGATAGAAGGGTTAATTACGAGCACCAACGACGCCTTGAGTCCGGTCCACAACGATGAGAGCCCATGCTTCTCTACCAAATCCTTGGCTGTCTCGACCAGCCCCTTATGTTCCTTAGATGTCTGCTGTCGAGTAGTCACTACTGATACTGGGATAGTGAAGATCTGTGCCAGAGCGCCTGCCAATGCGCCAACGCTCAGTTCGGCAGCAGTCGAGATATTACTTCCCCACCGTCTAGTTGCAAAACCTCGAATCAGACCGTACCAATAGAAATATGCAAAGTTTGTAGATGCTACACCTAGAAGGTTACCTCCCAAACCACGATACAGTCCAGCGACACCTTCTTCGGCGTATATCTGTGCGAGTGCGTCCGAGGTACCCTTGTATCTAAAACACAATACTGGTTAGCCATTCTTCAGCAGCATGATTTTCTCATATATCACATACTTTCCATCGGTCTGTACTTGAAGCCGGGTCTTGACACTATGGCATGTTAGAGCTGTGCGGTAGTTCAAAAAGTGCATACATGTCTAATGGGTACACAGCGGTGTTGGCGACAATGGCGGCTGCTGAGCCCGCCAACGCTTTTCCCCAAGGGCTGAGTTCTTTCGATGCAGCGACCATACTCTCTGTGGTATATCCAATTGTTCAGCAAATGGAAGGTATGGAAAATGAGAAATCCAGGAGTGGGGAGGGACCCTTTGATATTTGGATAACGATAAATCTCCAAAGTCTCGGTTAGACCGCTTTGCTGCCCCGCGGGCCGAACGAGCGAGGTCTGTGCGGCTGTCTAAGTACGCCGCTAAGCCGACCGCGATTTTTTGAGCTGACATCACTCTTCTCATTATACAACCAAATTCATTGAGTCAGCAAGATACGATCAAAATAGACAGATTTTACTTTCTATCGCATGTTCAAAACGATAGCAGACGTCATTGAGTAATCGCAAGCTCAACGTCATTTGAGCTAAGCTTACAACTCGGGCAATTGCAAAGTTTTACGTAACACTGCAGTAGTGGTCAAACACTTGAAACCTATCACTTTAAAATAATGCATCGAATCTCGATTAAATTATTCTCAAGCCCTTGAACGATTTTCAAACGAGTTCATGTCATCAACGTTCGGCCACCGCTAAGTGCCGAGGGTGTTGAGGATCGACGCGCCGCGCGCACCGGGTGCATGTGCGGCTCAATTTTTTTTCCTTCTATCTGAGATTTTTAATTTTTACTTTCGTCTCAAAACAGCAGTCACAAATTGCCGTCATGTATCAGCGTATATTTGAGAACACACCTGGAAGGGCACCCACTCACCCAAACCCGCCCTACAACATCCACACTCATTTTCCATCTAATCGCCAACACTACATCGTTCAACCAAAATGCCTCCAAAGGTATGTCAAAATACCCGTTTGATTCAATCAACAGATAGAACTAATCAATAACCTATAGATCGACCCAAACGAAGTTAAGATCATCTACCTGAGAGCCACCGGTGGTGAAGTCGGAGCCACCTCTGCTCTTGCTCCAAAGATTGGTCCTCTCGGTCTTTCGCCAAAGAAGATTGGTGAAGACATTGCTAAGGCCACCAAGGCTTTCAAGGGCATTCGATGTACCGTTCAGTTGACCATTCAGAACCGACAGGCTGCTGTCTCGGTCGTCCCAGCTGCTTCGACCTTGCTCATCAGTGCATTGAAAGAGCCACCAAGAGATAAGAAGAAGGAGAAGAACATTAAGCACAATGGTAACATTCCTCTCGACCAGGTTATCGAGATTGCTCGACAAATGCGACACAAGTCTTTCTCCAAGGACTTGTCTGGTACCGTCAAGGAGATTTTGGGTACCGCTCAGTCTATTGGTGCTCGAGTTGACGGTAAGCCAGCTCACGTCACCATCGATGCCATCAACGAGGGCAACGTTGACAGTATGTTTTGAATCGGCTTTGTTTCGAAATTGAAGAGAAAAAATGCTAACTGATTTCTAGTTCCATCTGAGTAAATATACTCTAGATTCCCCTGTAATATGTTCTCACGACTGAAAAAAAAAGTTTTTTTATTCTCAAGCACAAATGATATTTCCTTTCCATCTCGAAGGTTGCCAACACTCTGGAGCAAAACTTTTCTTCTGTGTTTTGTTCCTATTTTGGCGCAACCAAGATTACTGTCGCACCTTACTCACCGCGTTACTCTTCTCTTTAGTTGTGGTTTTCGGACCACTTCTGTGGGTGCGTAGGTCCATTTCAACTGCGTACATTCTTTATTCTGTAAAAGCGCATTTTTTCAAATGCCACACCACATAGGTGTTGAAAAAGTTTCGTCAATCTCGAATTTAAAAGCTGAGTATAGTGTATCAAATCTTGATAGACAGAATTGAGCCTCGTCGAGCGCGGCGTCAATCTCTTCATATGTGAAATACCGAGTACGTAACGATAAAAGCCAATCGCAGAATTTGACTCTATGCTGGACGCAAACATACTATCTGCTTATAAAGGAGCTGCAAACGAGTTCTAGACACGATGCTCCTTCTCTAGTTGGAAGGCAGATCGAGGATGGAGCCACAGACCATAAATACTACACCGGTATACCAGTACCTTAGTACATCAACTCATCAAATTCATTACAAGACATGACTTCCTTACCTCAATCTCTCTTTGCGGTAGTCGTATCGATAATAGGGACTCTCTACAGTATGCTTCGACTTGACCAGCGATTCTTTCTTTATATCTCTCTTAAGAGGCTTCCTCATGTCGAATGCATCTTCTCCATCACCCGCCCCGTGATAATACTCAACCACTCGTCTGAATACATGAAAGCCCATTCGTTTGTACATGTCGATAGCTAGCCGGTTAGACGCGCGCACATAAAGGTCCATGAAGTAAACATCCTGATCTTTGGCCTCCGAACAGTCCGATAAGTGCCCTACAAGCTGATTTGCCACACCTATTCTTCTAAAATCCCAATCTACTGTTACCGCTGTAATATGTGAATGCCAATCTAGTCCCTGCCCTTCACTCTTGCCGAGCATGTAACCTGTCATTGTCTTTGAAGGAGCCTCCGATTTGAAGCACAGTGATGGCCCATTAATCAGGTACTCGAGATAATAGCTCAATGGGTAGTTTTCTGTCAGTACATCAAGATTGATTGTACCAAATTTGAGCAAGTCTGTGGCTTTCAGTGGGGTAATCGAAGTCATCGATGGTATGTCAAGACTGGGAGGTGGTGGAGGTGGGTAGAGGAATTTTTGGTCTCAGCACTTTCACACAGTTTAATCAGGATGCCCAAACGAACGAGACCGCAACCGCCGCCAATCCCTGACTTGCGATTTGAAAGCTCGTACAGACGGGCATTGGAACCTGCTCGAGGGAACATCTGGCTCATAGCCTTGATAACAATTCGCGAGCAGTTGATGCTGCCGCTGATGCAAGGTGCATTGTGGGCATTCATGATGATTGGATATCGGTCGTGGCGAATTGCAGCAAGCAATAGTGGATCCGCTTGGGGTGGTATGTTTTCAGGAATAAGAAGAAGCTAAAGAAGAGCACGATACTAATCTTCACAAGCCGGTTTGAGAGGGTGGTTGAGTGGTGTCAACAAGAAGCATGCATAATGGTGTTCATTACGCACAGAATCTGATAATTTATCTTGATCCAATGCAAAAGCATTGGAGTTCAATTGGTCGTTACGCATTACGAGAATATATAATAATATAAATTAAGCATGGAAGCAAGAAAAAAAAATTCTTAAGCTTGCTGCTGTGGTTGCTGCTGGAACTGCTCTCCGCCGTCTCTGTAACCGCCACGGCCTCTGTAACCACCGCGATTTCCTCCACGACCACGATTATAGCCACCACGGCCTCGGCCTCGTCCACCTCGGTTGTTGTTATGGTAGATCTGAGCTTGTCCGAAGGTCTCCATGTTCAACTTTCGCTCCTCGCCTCTTCGTTCATATGCAGTCTGATTCTCAGAGCTGCCTTCAGATCGCTCCTTGGCAGTGGAAGAGATATTGTCAAAGAAAGACGACTTCTTATCGTAAAACGATTCGTCTTGATCTTCGGCAGTCTCTTCTTTGGTGAACTTGGCATTGTTGGTGTCAAAGTCAAAGTCGTTCTTGATCTTGGGTCGTCCACCTTGCTGTGGAGCAGCAGGACCACTTCGACTGTTGTTATGCTGCTGAGAGGGTGGACGGGCATTCTCCTTCGGACCAGTTGGAGCTACAGCTGGAGCAGCCGGTGGAGGAGCAGTTCGCGTAGGTGCTTGTTGTTGAGCAGGAGTTGCACTGGATTGTGCTTGCTTTGACTCTTGGGCCTGCGGCTGCTGCCGCTGTGAGTTTTGAGGAGGATATGCATAGTTTTGAGGGGCAGCTGGCATTTGGTTGTTGGAGCTTGGGGGATATGGCGCCTGAGACTGTTGACATGTTAGCTCATCTTTGAATCATATGAATCAAAATTCGACAGTTGATCAGTAGGAAGGCAACAGGGTTTATCCGCATGGTACACCTCAGCAGAAATAAATAATCATCCGTTGGTTTTCATCACAAAAACTGGTCGAAAAGAAGACGCGTTTTAGATACGTACCTGAATAATAGCTGGGTCTTGAAATTGTGGTTGAGGAGGTGGAGCATGCTGAGAGTCTGCGATTTTCAAGTCCTTCACATCAGATCCTCGAAATACAATAAACTCATAAACACTGTCGCTGGCAGGAATCTCATCGACACCGTTTCGTCGACCTTCTGTACCAAAAGATCGCACAGACTCTAGCGACACAGTAGACTCGACCGAATTGATCTCATGTAGCACACCGACGTACCGGATGTTACTGTTAGAGATCAGCGAGATGGTTTTGCCAATGTACTGTGACATTGTCGCGAATGTTGTGTGGCAAGGGTGGTGGACGTGGAAGAGGAAGGAAAGTTTTTCGCGGGAGGATTGAAAGTGTTTGGGCTGGAATCGACGTGGCGAGCCGAGACGTTGCGGGGCTTATGCAATGGCACTATAATAATCATCGCAGCATGGATATACGTCTAACAGAGATTCGACCTTTTATTCTAGTTCATAAGAGAAAAAGGCTCAAGTGCGGAATAAATATTGTGTTTATTGGGTAATATCGAGGAGGGCAGTATGGCCTATGTCAAACCTCACTGGTAGCAAGGAAATTGCAGGTTCAATAAACTGACCAGCATTGCACCTGAAATAAATTAAATAGCGTACTCCCTTTCCTAAGAGTCCTTTTCTGTCTAAGTGTTTGTTTTATGCTCTGATCAGATAATCTGTTGTGCCCTGAGGATTCGGAGACATGAAAAATTCGGCGCCACACCACGCATACACACATTACCCAATTTCCAAACCACCACCACAGCTAGAAAAGGACGATTGCACGGTATGGAGGACGACACAGAACCCAAAATCACGATCAGAAATACGGCAAAATGCGAAGTTGACTTCACCATGGACAATGTTGACATGGCACTGGCCAACTCGATACGTAGAGTCATGATCGCCGAGATTCCTACTATTTCTATTGACTTGGTCGAGATTGAACGAAACACATCGGTGCTTGCTGACGAGTTTCTTGCACACAGGCTTGGCTTGATTCCATTACAGAGTACAGATATCGATAACCTTTCATATACGCGTGACTGCAACTGCGACCAGTATTGCGAGAAATGCTCAGTCACGCTGAAATTGCATGCTCGATGCGAGGGCAACGAGACGATGGATGTCTACGCGCGAGACCTAAGCATCGAAAGACGAAACGATACGGTAGGACAACTTGTATTTGATGAGGACGATCACGAACGGAAGGGTGTACTCATATGCAAGCTCAGAAAGCATCAGGAGCTTAAGATAAACTGCATTGCCAAGAAAGGTATCGCCAAGGAACACGCTAAGTGGAGCCCGGTGAGTGCTATTGGGTTTGAATATGATCCGTGGAACAAGCTTCAGCATTCGGAGTTTTGGTACGAAGAGAGCGTTGAAGAAGAGTGGCCGAGAAGTAAGAACGCAGACTGGGAAGAGCCTCCAAAGGAAGGCGAGCCATTTGACTATAATGCAAAGCCCAGCAGATTTTACTTTAATGTGGAGACTATTGGATCTTTAAGAGCAAACGATGTGGTTACTAGAGGCATGGCCACGTTGCAAAGTAAGCTAGCGGAGATTGTAATGGCGCTAGACGAGCAATCGAAACCGAAGCGAGATGGTACAACGCCATACTACGGTGGCCCTCGACAAGGCGGTTGGTAGCGCCTTGTTGTTAATTTTTTTTATAAAATATTAATCTATAACTTATTAATGCCCTCTATTCCATTGTACACAATCCTGTAGTTTTACATGCCCTCCGAACAGATCCAAGCTGCTGCCATATGTTAAATCGACCTTGCCGTTGGAGAGTCTGTCGACCAGCGCGAGGTCGTCTATACTCTTTGCACCTCCAGCATACACACAGGGTATGCTCACCCATTCGCCCAGAGCCTTAACCAAGTCTTCGTCAATTCCTTGGCACAAGCCTTCGACATCGGCCGCGTGGATCAGAAACTCTGAGCAGTACTCTGAAAGTTTGTCCAGAGTCGTTTTATTAACCTCAGTGTCTGTCAATGTCTGCCATCTGTTCATTGCGACAACCCACTTATCATCCTTCTTCCTACAGCTGAGATCAATCACTAAGCGGTCTTTGCCAAGCTTTGCGGTAAGATCCTCCAATCTTTCCAGGGAAAGTTTAGCATCTGGAAACAAGTAACTTGTTACAATCACTTTGCTTGCACCATGGTCTATCCATGCTAAAGCATTTTCACTATTGATACCTCCCCCAATTTGCAGATGCCCCGGCCATTCTTTCAATGCCTCTTGAGCGGCCTCGTCACATCCGGGTCCGAGTTTGATGACATGGGTGCCTTCGATATTGAGTGATCTGTATAGCTCGCCATAATAACCCGCACTCTGCTCACTGACAAAGTTTGTCTTCGCCTGGTCGTTCACGAGCGTACCACCAACGATCTGCTTGACTTTTCCGCTGTGGATATCAATACATCCCTTGAACTTTGTCATATTGTGGCCGTCAAGAAATATTGAGCCGCGCAACGGGTGAAGCTCACCACCACCTTTAGCTGTAAACCTATGGAAGATAAGGGCAAGGTGCTAGGTTTTTTTATCTTGCAAAATTTACAAAAGCTTTTCTGAAATTCTTTTTGGGCTTAAATTGAGCGCCTAGTTGATATTTACCTCGGTGGCTGCGGTTATTGCCTGATGAACAAACGCCGCTAAGGTCGTATGCTGGGAAGATTTCACTAGTTGTGTGTCTCACAAAAATATTTTTGATTCCAAGGACGATAACCAACCAGTTCAGTACCCACGAACATGTCTGATAGTGATAGCGACTCTGGGCCAGAGGTGATTAGATTCACTGGAACTGCAACTACTCCTGTAGTCACCAAGAAGGAACGAAAGTCTTATATGGTACGAGGAGAGTGGGGCACATTGATGGAGCTAATGAATAAAATAGTCAAGCACTGCACCTAAAGAAATCGGCGAGGCAACACCAGCAAGGCGCAAAAAGAATATTGCAGAAGATGAGGAAGATTTACAGAAAGATCAAGAGCTTCAACGACTGCTAGATGAGTCTCATATTCTCTCGGAGGCTAATCAGTATTCTGGAGCGGATATATCCAATATTGACCTAGATCCTATCGGCAAGTCGCGAGTTAAAACTATTGATCGTCGACTGGATCTTTTGGGTCTGAAAGCGAAAAAGGGAGGGCAAGTGCCGATGAATATGGTGCAAGGTATTAAGAAGGCGCAAAAAACGAGGCTGCAGAGGGAGATCAAGGATGCAGCCGAAGCAGGAATTGTGCTTGCCAAATCGAAGCGAGTCGAAAAGAAGAAGGCTGGTAAGAGGCAAAGAGGATTGCAGATCAATTCCATCGGCAAAAACACTCGACATGGACTTGTTCTTTCCGAGCGAGAGATCAAACGGGTGTCGTCGCGAAAGAAGTAATGTGGAGGCTGTTTCATAACGGTCTTTGGTACTGTACGTTTGTTCCAATTCCTTTCCTCAATTGGTAGTCAATCTGTGCAAAACTTGGAACTGGCGTATTGTACGTGGGCGGGCTTGGCTCAGTTGATGCGAGCAAGCTCAGTACGCACTGATTTGGTGGAGGCATGCTTCTGACAATGTGCTGTATCTTATACCGCACACTGTGTTTTCTTGACCATCTATCTATCAGCATATGCGCCTTCAGTATACGCATTGTTCATTTGACAATCGGAGCGTCACTACTTGTAAGCATAATCCAAGACAAGCTGACGCAGACAGATACATTATCTTGTTTGTCAATCTGATTTTACACTAGCTTATTTTCGAAATTGGCCGATAAACTTCAACCATCTCTGTGAGACTGTAAATATCCGTCAATTGCATTTATACAGAAGAGATATACGAAAGTCGAAATGCATCCAGCAAAGCCTGTGCCATACGTCTGAACTAATTCCTATAAGTCTTTTGTAATTTTCATTGTAAAAAAATAGACATAAAACATACTATACACCTTCAAGAGGGAACCATAGAAAATCGAGAATATCACGTTTATGTGTTTAGTCTTCGGCATAGGGACTATCACGGTCATGGTTCGTCGGTTGGGATCGCGGCTCGTAGTGCTTCCTCGCACTTCTCCACATTGAGATCCCTATAACCACAAGCTGCCTTTGATCATGGATCAGATAGGTATGGGTGATGGCAAATACTAGCGAAACAACTAACCATTCTACTTAGATAGAGCATTTTTCCAGGGTATTTCGACGGTCAGAGCGCTGAGTGCAGAGGGACTGCCTCGTCCCCCGGCCCATACAAGATCAGAGTTGTATGGATTGTACAAACAAGCAACAGGTACGATATATCATATTTTTTTGACAATGCGCGGCGCTAACAACATATCAAGAGGGAAATATACGTGCTTATATGCATAGACCTGGGGATGAAGACCCGATTGCACAAGAGAAATGGTGAGTTCATTTTCAACGCACTAGAGCACTAGGGCACAGCAAGGCGGGAGAGCTAACCACTGTGATTTAGGGATTCATGGAAGGGCTGTGAGGGACTGCATCAGACAGAGGCCAAGAAACGATATATTGCATTACTTCTAGAGACCATGAGAGACTACGCCACAGGAACTAAAGCAGCAAGGGATTTACTCAACGACCTCGAGTCGGCCTGGGATCAAGTACGAGATATTCCCACTCGCGACGCAAGCCCTGTGACACCTGCATTTCTACAACGGCCTTCTACACTCATCCCGCCTGGCATGACACCCTCGCCTGCCAACATTAAGACAACCTCGGCAGATCTGGATAACGCCGAACTGCGGCAATGGAAACGGGAAGTGTCGCGGACTATGGACGCGCTCAACGACCAAGTGTACTCACTCAAGAACCAGGTATCCGAGCTGTCAGAGCGGCAGGCCAACTACCGACGCAAAATCATGTCAGTGCTTCGTCCACTGTTTGGATTCATGTTCCGGGTCGTGCGTCATGTCGCCATCGACCTGTTTGTGATTGTGATGCTGTTGTACATGGTTCGCTATGCCCGTCGCCGGCCAGAGCTGCCTGTCAACAGGAACATTAACCAAGCGGTGCGCCTAGTCGCCAGGGCGCGGATTCCGCCCCATCACCCAGCTCGCCAACACTAACGGTCCAGTTGCTACAGTAATTTCCAGCGGGAGGAAAAATAAAGCACTTTGGACGTCTATTGTTCTACAATGTACTGTACATGCACGCACGGTACATGTCTTTGACCGAGGAAGGGGCGTGGCTCAGGGTGGAAAGAATGATTGGCCATGCTCCCACGCTGCTTTGCCTTGCATGGGCCTGTGCGGCTACAATTGTAGATGATTGACCTAGTACCCACGCGGCATTTCACTAATTCGGGTTACCTCTGGTTTTGCCTTATGAGACAGGTCCACAGAGCCTTTAATTATTTTTTTTTTTCTGTTTTTCGTTGCCCTCTCTCCCGCGGTAAGGAGAGGCCTGTGACACTGCTGTAAGAGAAACTTATTTTAATCCATTGGCTGTAAGAGCGTATTAAGCTGTAGAACAGGATCGCTGCCGCCCGCGCGGGCTCTGACTCTCATCCACATACACTCAACTCACTCACACACACAGGCGAATATCTAATATGCCCAGTGAGCGTTTTTCCCTTCTGCTGTGCGCGCCGCGCCCGGCCGCTATGCCGCTGCTATCCTACGCCAGCCGTTTCTTTGAGCGCAGCGACTTTTATCTTTCTCCTCTCTCCGACTCTCTCCCTCACTCTCTTTTACTCACTCATCTCTGTATATCCATTTCTCCTCCACGTTGAGCAAAGTACCCATGACGGAGTGGAACGACAATCTGCTGCAGACCCAGCTGCGGTCCGTCGACGCCATGAACATCGACGAGTTTCCGGAATATGTTGACTTCCAAAACAGCCCCCATCACCACTCACAGCAGCAACAGCAGCAACAGCATCATCACCATCATCATCAGCAGCAGCAGCAGACATCCGACCAGCCACAACAGCAGCCACAGCAAGAACATTCGCATCACCATCAACAGCAGCAACACTCACAAGCGTCGGCTCACTCAACAAATGCTCAAGACTTTAGCGACTTCCTCGATGGGTTCATGGACGACCCTGCGAAGGGTGGTGTTAACGCCGCTCAGTTCGACAATCACTCCCCTCATATCCCGCAGCATCCTCAAATGGCAAGCCTGCATCAGGTCAATGGCCAGAATTCGAATATGACTATTCACGTTAGCCCCAATGACATTTTTTCATCGCCATTGGTCACTGCCCAGAATCCCTCGACTAATGAAAACAACTTCACGCCACTAATGTCCCCAGTGACGACGCCCCTGGAACACCCCAATCGAATGCCAGGACTTCCAGATTTCAACATGCCGGGTGCATTCTTCAGTCCCACGAACAGTCCTCTAATCGAAGCTACAGTACAAGGCTCTAGTCATCACAATCGCAGGGCCTCTGGCAGTAGAACGTGGCGAACTCCGAGTAGCACTCCGACATTGCATGCCCAGTCGTCTGCTCGAGTCACGAAAACCGGCAGAACAAGTAAACCACAGCCACGAAGCAAGATGAATACCCCGCAATTCCCAGACCACGAGAGCGGGAGCAGTGGATTGGGCTCAGAGTCTGTATCTCCGGAAGAGCTACCGGACATTGCGATGCCGCCTCCTCAACGAACGAATGGCATTACGGTTCCTGTGCGAAAGCCGTCTACTTCAAGTACAGCGAGTACGATTTCCGCACCGAATACGCCTGCCACTCCTGCCAGTCTGATGAACTTGCCTCCAGGCGAGAAGAAGGCACTCTTGAGTAGTACCGACGAAAAAATCCAAAATGCTATTCGAGCCACCACCAGCGGGTTTGTCAAGCAACCTGCGGCGACCAGCAGATCCCGAAGGTCCTCTGGTGCCAGCTCATTACAATCATCTCCGCATCTCACGGCCATCAAGCCTAAACCTAAAGGTATCACCAGTGCTGCACAGGCAAGGATCTCTCCTGTAATCAAGCCCAAAATGTCACCATCATCGAGTCCGCATATCATGCCGATGGCCAAAGAAAGGTCAACAACAGATTTGAGTGCTTTACTCGCCTCGAAATCCAATTATCAAAACATTGTCGAGGGCAACCACAACCAGTTGGGGTTGTCGTATCCTGACCAGCTATCCGCTGATTTGACATCCAAAAAGACCAGTCACAAACTAGCTGAGCAAGGTCGGCGTAATCGAATCAACATTGCATTGCAGGAGCTGGGTGAGTTGGTTGCAACGAGAAATGGAGGTCAGGTTCAAAGCAAGGCGACTACAGTTGAGACGGCGATCAGGTTTATCAAAGAGTTGCGGAGAGAACTGGAGGCTACAAAGGCGAAGTTGGCCAAATACGAAGACGTGCCGTCAATAAAGCAAGAGGACAAGATCAAGTCAAGCGACGATACGAGCTGATTTTCGATTTTGCTCTAATTCACCTTGGGACCCCCGTCCGTATTTATTAATTATTATTTCGTGCTGTTTCTATTTTTGATGTTCATTTCATCCGATGCAAATACTTTATCTACGTTTTATATACCGTATATATGATTCCCTATTCCCTATAATGTCATGACAATTTATCATTACTTTCTGTATTTATAATACGAAGTGACTGCTTCACGTTTGAGAAAATATCACCAAACAGTCCCATGCCTTTATTCAATTTGAGGACAAACTGAACAGTACATTACTGCCCGAATATCTATCACATCATCAGATACAATCGGGTGCAAATACAAGTATATAATGAGAGTAGCCTCATCAAAAATCATAATATGCTTTGGGTCAAGTCTTGACGTAGATGGCGCTCGCCTACCAGACTTCCATCGATACTTGCTATATCCACTGGGCACTCACTAGCTGCTTATCAAGCATTTCAAATCCAAATGCGTTGCTTTCACTCAGATCTTCTAAGATACAAGAGAAATAATTTCGTTTCCAACTTTCCGAACGTCGATATCGGCAGCCCGTCGATGTCGCGATGCTCGTCCTCCGCTGTCAAGCTCTTCTTCTGCACGTTGGGGGCCTGGCGGCGACCAATAGCAGCGAGACTGGGGGCCTGGGAACGACCAAACAACTTGCTTTTCAGACGGCTGTGCGGCTGCTCATCCGCATCTACCCCTGATCTTAAGCGACCAAAATGTACAAGTCGGACATTCAGTTCTCCACAGTTCCGATGATAGAATTACAAATCATTGCAACTATGGAAAAGCCAGTTGACAAAGCTTACTGAGCCCTTCTTCTAAGCGTAGTATAAAATAGGTCACTGATTCCTTCAAATATACATCGTCCTCCCACTGAATTTTCATCAATCAAAGAAAAATGTCAAACCTTGTACTTGTCACCGGCGCCTCTGGATTTATCGGTCTGCACCTGGTTCACGAATTGTTTGCCAACGGCCATGATATCGTGGCCGTTGTGCGGAGTGAGGCTCGAGCGGGAGAGATTCTCAACGCAGCTAGCCAGCACTCGGACCGTAAGCTGTTCTTAGAAGAGGTGCCAGATATGGGAGCCAGCGATGCTTACGATACCGTGTTCAAAAAGTATCAGGACATCAAGTACGTTATTCACCTTGCCACTCCATTTACCCCCGATCTCGAGGCACTAGTATCCAACACCGTGGGTGGAGTTTTGAATTTGCTCAATGCAGCAAGAAGCTACGGGCCCAACGTTGAACGGTTTGTCTACACTTCGAGTATTGTAGCTTTCTTTGATTACACCTTCACTACACCACCCAAAAAGCTGGTCAATGAGGATACTTGGCTTGACTGGCAGCCGGAAGAGGCGAGCGAGAGCATGATGCATGCCTACCACGTCGCCAAGACCGCCGCAGAACGAGCGTTTTGGGAATTCTTGGAAAGTGATGAAACCAAGTTCACAGGCATTGCTCTTGCTCCAAGCGTCACTATTGGACCATCCCTTGGGCCAGGAAAGACGTTCAGCGAGCAGGGCAAGTCTCCTCAGCAGTTGGTCAACATTTTGCGAGGCAAAATCCCCCAAGACCAAGCTACAAACTTCATACATGTTAAGGACGTTGCGAGGGCCCACCGTGTGGCATTGACCTCGCCGTATGCTGGTAACCGTTGGGTAGTTGCGCTGCCATCAGTGGTGAACAAAGAACTTGTCGCAAAATACGGTCTCGGTACTCCCGATCCAAGTGTCAATGCAGAAGAGATTGCTGCCATTACTATTTACGACTTTTCCAAGACTAACAGGGAGGTGGGATTCGATTATATCCCGTTGGATCAAGGTATTGAAGATACTCTCGCCGATATGCGATCAAAACAGGCAATCTAAAGTCGTCGACTTTATTCATTTTTCATTTTTCATTAAATATCAGTATCTAAACTATAAATATAATATGCAATCTAGCTTTCATGTATCAATACCGGATCTATCATAGGCTGATGAGGTTCAGCGCCAGTTACAGCATCGGCTGCAGCAAGCGCGGCGGCGATTTGGTAATCCTCTAACACCAAAAAGCCAGAATCAACAGGCTCTCCAGTCTTAATTTCTTCATTGAGCTTCACCTCCAGTTCGCGTTCATGCACAGCACGCCGATGTCGCGCCAAGTCGTACTCCCTCACAAATCTATAGTGACATCCCTCAACGGGACATCTAATCTGCCGTCCACTATTCAAGTATCCAGCACCAGTGATCTTCTCAATCATTGAAACACTCTTCGTCAGCTTTTTTGGAGATTCAGGAGCGGGTGTAGACTTTGATGAGGGCACAACTCCTTCGACTGGAGCTTTCAAATGATCAGGAATATATGAGTGGTGACTTCGATAATGACTTACCAGCAAATCTCGAGACTGCGCTGTAAAGTCGCATGCATCTTCTTGACATGTCCAGTTTCGTTTCAGATCGTCGCGCTCATGCTTCTTCATATGCTGTGCAATACCGACAGGGCCAGAGCACCGCTTACCGCAAATGCTGCACGGCGTCTTCTT
This sequence comes from Blastobotrys indianensis, assembly GCA_030558855.1. Lineage (NCBI taxonomy): Eukaryota > Fungi > Ascomycota > Dipodascomycetes > Dipodascales > Trichomonascaceae > Blastobotrys > Blastobotrys indianensis. The sequence goes on from JAKTQK010000020.1 coordinate 25,615, forward strand.
ATGCTCTTCTTTTATATGCTCCTGTAGTTGATTCCACAAGAAAAACTTCTTGCCGCAGTCCACTTCCCCACAATGGTAATTCGGATCCTTCGAATGCAATTTCACAATATGAGCCTCCATCCGCTTCTGATGCTTAAACTCTTTCCCACAAGTCTCACACTTGAACGGATTGGCTGTCGTGTGGCTCTGGCGCACATGCTTTCTAAGCTGGGTATGTTTCTTGAACTTGACAGGACAGTGCTCACATTCAAAAGTCTCAAAATGCGTTTTCACATGTCTATTCAAATGCTGTGTACAGTTGAACCCCTTGCCGCACTCCTCGCACTTAAACGGTTTTTCATCGTTGGTTGTGTGCGATAACAAATGCGTATTCAAATGCGTATTTCTCTTAAATGCCTGGCCGCAAATTTCACAAGTGAAGGGCCGTTCCCCTGTATGCGTCCTCATATGCTCACTGAGCAAACAGGGGCGATTATATCGTTTCGTACACCCTTCATACTCACATGCATACTTCTTCTCTCGTGGATTATTGCTCCGTCGCTTCTTAGCAGGCGGCTCCTCACCCATCGCCGGGAAGTATAGTGTCCGCTTCTCGCTAATCGTCGTAAGCGTCTCCACCTCCGTCATGACTCGTGTGTATGTGTATGTGTTTGTGTGTGGTGGTGGAGATCAGGCGATGGATGACAAATTTTTTTTCTTAATAGTTGGTCGCCAACCTCGATTTTTTATCAAATGCAGGTTCTCTACCGTCAAACTCTTATCGGGGGCTTTTTTTTTTCATCACCATTGCGGCTCTGCTTCAGTGAGGCGCGCGGCCGCCCGGGCTTTCTCACACACTAATTTTCACCCATTGAAAATGCAAAAGCCGTCATCAACCTAGTTTTGATCCTGATACATCTAATTTATATATACCATGTCCGACGAGGAAGCGTATGGATCCAAATGAGTACTGATGGAAACGAAGCTGATATCTTAGATTTAACGACCGAGAAGAGGCGGTGTTTGACGAGGGAGACTACGACGAGTTTGACGATGGGGCCCACGCGTTTGACGACGACGATGTGGAGCAAGAAAATGGCAACGCCATCGCCAAGGCCGAAATCGACAAGGACAGAAAGATTGTCATCAGTAATGAGCAGTTCATGCCGCGCAAAAAGACGGAGCAAGAGCTGGCTATACCGAAGGAAAAACGGACAACAACGCCGTACATGACCAAATACGAGCGAGCTCGAGTGCTTGGTACACGAGCGCTACAGATTTCCATGAACGCCCCGGTACTAGTAGATCTCGAAGGTGAAACCGATCCGCTACAAATTGCGTTGAAAGAGCTGGCGCAACGAAAGATTCCGTTGGTAATTCGGCGGTACCTGCCAGATTCCTCATTCGAGGATTGGGCCTGTGATGAGCTCATTGTAGACAATTAATCCTTTTTGTATGTATTTCTAATGCCCTGTTTATTCAATTCTGGCGGTGTGGTCTAAACGGCTCGGATTAGGCTCTGTAATTACTGGCCGCACGGTGCGCGGCTTGCTTGAGAGAGCATATACTTTACCACCAAAGCGCTGCTCCCAGTGTAGTGTATTGTGACCATCCTGAGTTGTTTTATGATCATCCTAAGTGGTTTTATGATTCAGTGTCAGTGAAGGGCCACTACTTACGATGATTTTGCTTTACAAGTGACCGGATGCTGGATTCACAGCGAGAACATATACAATGAGGAAAATATAAGCGAACAATATGGATCCAATACTGTTCTTCTTCTTGAATCGTTTGTGGATTCGTGCCTCTAGCAAGCGAAAAATCCATGCAATATCCATTATAATCATTACCCATGCACAAAAAACTACATATCTCGGCCGTAGATCATCACCGCTGCGCAATTGACTACTCATCTGTAGCGCGAAGCATACCAGTAAACTCCTTGTAGTTGAATGTATCTCCTCGAAAGCTTTGCTTCGTATTGCTCTCAGTAGCCCTCACCACTTGATCCCTAGTCATGCCGCCCTCGATCAGCGCCTCCCGCAGATCCTCTACTCTTAGTACCCCATCGTCATCCACAAACGCTTCAAACGCAGCTAGCAGCTCCTCTCGAGATGAAACATCCGATAAGTGTGCCGACATTCCTGTCAAGAAGGATGAAAATGTGAGAGGGCTAGGCATCTTTAACAGCATATCAGCAGTATAGTCGTCAGTGGTATCATGGCCTAGTTATATTAGCACATTGTAAATCTTGTTAGAAAGCATCGTACCCAGAGATGTTAGCATTTCAGCAAGGTCGTTCTGATTGATGCTTCCGTCGCCGTCCATGTCCAGAAGCGTGAATGCTTCTTTGAGCTCTCTGACTTGTGCTGGGCTCAGCTGCGTGAACTGGCCACTCGTTGTTCGCTTCGCAGATACAGTTCCATTTGAATATCCTAATCGAGGCTTTGCGGTTTGCTTGAGGAGAAGTTAGACTTGGTCGTGGCTCGAATACATACCACCATATTTTGGATCTATAGTTGTTATCGAGGTGCGATGGATATCGATTCGGAGGAAGTAAACAACATTGCGCGCGCGCCATAGCCGCACCCGGGAGCGGCGCAACGGTCGCACGAGCTTCTCCGAATTTGCGAAATCTTGGTTATCGAACTGAGAACCAAATTGCTAGTAAAACGCTTCCTTGACTTATATAACTTTGGCTGTAAACTGCTGTTCGTAGAAATCCAAGTTGGGTGTGTAAATATTAATTGCCCGCTCGGGTTTTCGATCATGAGCAAACTTTTGCAAGCATGTGTAGATATCATATCTTTGCATCTGGAAAATATCAATCTATAAATTTCCATTCCTCTACGAAATTTCTGCACTTTTTTTCATCAAATAGTGTTCATCGATTTTAATCTGATTTGACTTTCAGTTTATGCGCCGGCAATCGAGCCATACGGCACTTGCAGTGCATAATCGTGCATATGAAGCGGCCAAGTGGAGGTGCTGGGGAGGGAGGCATATTTGTAATGGGCACCGCCCACAAGTTGCGTGTGATCATTCAAATTTCATCAGCACTCGATAACACTTCTCTATTTTTCCCACTTGTTTAACTGACTTAATTTAAATCGATGGGCACTGGACCTTCAAAGATTGACCGTGAGCAGCGATTCAGGCAGTACCACGGCATCGAGGACGATGAAGAGTACGAGCTGTACATGAAACGGATCCGTGAGTTGCACGGCAAGCGCCTGCCAAGCTCAGGCGACGCGAACACTCCCGCCCAGCTTCGTATGAGAGGTGACAAGGAGATGGTGCGACAGCTCAGGTTGCAGCATATCAATGGCGGCGGTGACTGCAATTGGGGCGGCGACGACGGCTCGGGGTACACAAAAGTGGACATCTACCACGTCTCAAAGTTTACAAAGAAGGTGCGAAAGCAGCGTACAGTGCTTCAAGAAGTGCCTGTGCCCCCTGCTGCACAACGAGACGAAGACGGAGAGTGGGTGTTTGAGTCCGACGAGGAAACTCTTTTCAATGTGGGCCGAGAGCGATAACGAGAGACGTTGTGTGGCGCCCCTTTGCCTAGTTTACTAACTATTTTCTACGATGGAATTTTTTTTGAATTTCTAATGATATTTACGATAAAGTTATATGTACGCTGATAATCCAAATTTTTGGCTTGTTCATCATATTTCTCGCAGTGGTCGTGTCAGAACTCCTCCGAGTCTATCTGTAAGCTGTTACCGCATTCCAGTAAAACTGCTCGAATGCACCAGAGAGCATCTTTGAGCATGCAAGATGACTTGAAATGGATCCAAACATGTGTGGTGAGTTTGTGTCTTGCTTTGAAGCTGACATATGCTGATGCTACAGCCAATGCAGTTGCCGCTAGCGGAATGAATGGTAGCAACAACAGAACCAAAGCTGGACTGACTACAAGCGTTATCCCTTGGAATCTCCCGATATTTAACTGCTCGAAAAACAAGTGCCCAGCGAGAAATGGGGCTGCTGCAACGATGCTTCTTAAAAAGAGCTTGCCGCGAAATTCTCGACAAGACTCGGCAATCACTGCTGCGCAGAGAATGCACAACCCTATGGTCCAGCATAGCGACGCCTGCGGCAACACTCCTGATGCACTATTACTTGCTGCACGGGTTTTATACATCCTCCATTCTAGCGGTGTAAAGCTACAGTTCAATACGGGGTTTCTGTGTGTCATATCCAGTGTCCTTGCAGTTGCCTCATTTGGAACCATTTATTTGAGTCAAAAAAAATTAAACAATCTATTTCCCAGATTAATAAATAACTACTGTGTATTACCCAAGCCACGCTTTGAAAGTTTGACTGTAGCGGCAACAGGTACTGTGATACCAGTCTTCGAGGCACCAAGACCCATACCAGTTTTCCAGCCCATACGCTCAAGCAATTGCCGCCCAATATTCTCAGATTCAATTTCTTTCGCTTCTGAACCTACTACATCACCTTCACGGTGTGCATTGCCTCCACCGCCATCACGCGAGCGGCCCATCTTGGGCAAAGACTTGGTGCGTCTATCGGTGCTAGATCTGGCATGGTCGCGACGATTTAAACCAATCATCTTGCCTCGAGACATGCCGACGTCACTCCTTGGGTACCAGTCTTTCTTTTGTCGAAGTTTACCTAGCCGCGTCTCGTTTGGATCGCTGGTAGTCAAGTCCTTTTTAATCATGCCAATAAATTTGTTCCGTTTCTTATCCATCAAACTCTTTGCTTGCAACTTGTAGCATGCAGCAATCTCTTTCAACAGGTCCCGCTCTTTGAATCCCATTGGCGGGAAGGAAAGCGTCGTCAGCTCCTCGTTATGTAAGAAGTCAACAATGGCGAGATTGATCTGGTCGAACGTCATTGCAGTTGTGTAAATATCTGCCAGAAGCACGTCGCCTGATTGCCTGTAATGTCTGGAAAGCTTTCCTTCCTGACGCATCGTTTCACGTTGCTTCTTGCGCTCTGCCTTAGCGGCCCGACTCTTCAGCCATTGCTGGCCAAGGTAATCATGAAGTTCAGGATCCAAACCAGAGCCGAAATTAGGTACCTTGCTCTTTCCTTTACCCTTGTACTGAGGCTGAGACGGTTCGGAGAATGAGTCGAGAATATTTTCTTGACGCTTCCGGCCCCGTTTCGACGAACCATCCTCAGATATCAGAGATGCAATAACAGCATCTATATCGTCCTCGTCATCATCATCATCTGCAGAGTCCTCGCTTTGATCGTAGTAACTTGCTTCATCGTCAGAATCAGAACCCGCTTGGCCGTAATCGGTTCCGCCTGATTGTAAGATGATCCCGTAGGCATTCGCCCTAGATATGCTGAGAGTTGCCTGAAGCGATTCGAGCAGCTCTTCTTCTTCAACCCAGTTCTCTTCCCCTTCCAGCATTACATAATGCTGAGGACCGTCAGCACCTACGCGGCTCTCGCGGATGCGCATGTAAAAGTCTGCTGCAGCGGCATCCATCACGTCCAAATCTCTTGACTGCAACTTGGCCAGATCGGAAATATCAATGTCCGAATCAAGCATGTCGTCTCCTGGTATTGTGATATCACTAAACGCTGCGCGTGATATGTTCTGGACGCTTAGTTCGTCGTCTGCTATACCTGCTGTCGTTTCTCCCTCGTTCTCATCATCGTCCACAAGCGCCTGATAATCGTTTATAGTTCGGAATCCACGATTAGATTGGCCAGCAACAAAATTGCTCGAGCTCGATACGTATGGTGGCGAATCTTCATCTTTGGCGTAATATGGCTTAATCGATCCCACCCATCTCGGGCCATTGCTCTCTTCTAATGAGTCGTCGCCGTCCACATCAATTATGAAAGATGGCTCTTCTTCGTCATCTTCTTCATAATCGTCAACATCATCATCCTCCTCCTCCTCACTGTCTTCCGGTACTATAGCATATGACTGTTCGTTACCTGATGGGAACACTTGTTCGTCATCACTTTCTGATAGCTCGTCGTCAAACAACTCCGTGCTCTCTTCGCCGCTGAGTTCATTGGTTATCTCTTCGCTTACATCACTTAGATCACCATTCAAACCAATTATACTCATATTCGTTTCCAGAATCAAATCCTCGTCAGATTCGACTTTAAGCCCACTCAAACTCTCAACTAGCCTGTTTGGATTGTAAACTTCCGAGCTCTTGACAAACTCCACAGGCCAATTACGATACGAAATGCCCTGCCGAAATCCTACTTGCCCGGTATATAGAGCCTCCTCTTTCATCGACTGTCGTTTGGAGCCCAGACCCCTTCTCGTTCTCTTACGATCTGCCGTTTCGAGGCTTTGCTCGATAAACTTATCGTATTCCTGCTGATCCGCATTGTTGAATTTGTGCACCTTGCCATGCCTCTTTTTCAGCGAAGCTGGCTGGGCAACACGGGCTCCTTCTTTAGGAGCACCTCCTCTATGCTTTTTGCGGCCACCTCGCTTCGGCATCTAGTTGTGGAAGACTCTAGTGCCGGATCATTCACAACGAGTGATTCTTGCACACTACAATAATCATGACCAGTCAGTGCACGGGGAAATGCGTGAACATCTCAGTACGCGGCTGAACTCTTTAATATATGGGAGCTGAGAAGCAGCATTATACGGGCATATAACAGTACATGAACTTTTGAAGCTACTTCAATTGCATATATTAGAGTGAGAAAGGTCAATCTACGCTAGCGTAGAAAAATGATTTTCGATCCAGAACCACGTCGCACTATACCTAGTCTAGTGTGGCCGCCTCAGCCATCAACGTCATTGGCACGTTCAGATTCAATTCTTGATCATATATGTGGCAAAGTACAGTGAATTTGCCTTCAAGTAACTGAAGAAGTCCTTATTTTTTTCAATTAGCTTGAATGTCCTGTCTAGCGAAACGAATCCAAATATCTAAGCGCGAAGGTCTGCCCGTATCAGATAATCGCGAATCGCTCCTGTTGTCTCAGTCAGCGGGTCACTAGCGTCAGCCCGCAACCACCGTTAGACCGGCACCTTCTGGTAGACGTGCACATAACCCGAAAAGTGGACTTACGCAACACCACAGACAGTTGGAGACTGCTGAGTGAGTGAAAGATCAGGGCATGACGATGCCTACGGTCACCGAGCAGATGAGTGTGCCATCACTTAAAGAAGCAATCGCAAAGGAGGCGGTGGAGCTCGTGCACCAGGTTGATTCGGATGGCGAGATGCACGAAGATGAGCAAGAACATCAAAGCATCGCTAGCCGCTCGCCTGACAGCCACCCAATAGAGCATGTTAGAGAAGAGAGTAGCTCACCTGAAAGCGAGACCAGCCCAATCGCACAGCCAACACCAACAACCGCGGGCCTAACAGCGGCCGCCTCGACGACTACGACTACGACCACGACAACTCCAGAGCATGTTGTAATGACGCCGCAACGGCCAGGCATTGCAAGACGGGGGCTCAGGGCAGCTTCGTTCCAGCATAACTCCCCTGAAGACCTTCGAGATGACCGCATATCGCTGTTTAGTGAGCCACCGGCCGACGATAGTAGACGCACGCTGTTCGACGAACTGTCATTTGGATCGGTCCCAGGAAACTTGCACCTTTCCAGTAACAGTGCAATTTTGAGACTCGTACAGCGGTATTCAGTAGTGGATGTTATCCGGCAGCTTGCCAGTGACTTGGCCGAACGCGATGCAGAAGTTGGTCTACTACGGCGACAGAACGAAGATAGAGAACGGGAGCTGAGGAAAATGCTGGTGCAATGCGGGGTGTCCAGTAGCGATATCGATAAGCGGTTGATGAATTTGACTGCTACCAGTGTCAGGAAACCCGATTCACTGATTAACGAACTGATGCATGAGGCGATTGGATCGCCCGCCTTTGACGACGAGATGAATACTACGATAACAGAAGATACAAATATAAATACACATGCAAAATTTGATAAAAATGACAAAGACCGCGAGGAAGATACAGGGACGATGGTCAAGAGGAGAGCGAAAAAGAGCTGGGTGGGGTCGCTATTTGGCCGAGAACAACCAGCTGCAGCTTCCGCTGAAGTGGAGGATGATGATGCAGATGATGAGGATACGAGATCGATTGCCGAGAGCCACATGAGCAGTATATACGAAGAAAACCTGCATGGTAAGAGCACATCTACGATGCTCAAGGATAAAGTCATGTCCTCGGCCTCTTCGTTCCAGGATCGGGGACCAATGGAGCTCAACGACATTGTGCCGCAGAATGTACAGCCTCCTACTTTACTTCCGTCTTGGAATGATCACTACGGATCTCAGCAAGCGATAACTGATAGATTTGGCTTTATATATGATAGAAATCGGGAGTTGCGTACAAGAAGGCACCGAGATTTGGACACCATGAGCATTCAGAGCGTCACTACAAGCGAAGTCGAGTCAATGCTTCCTGACGACAAGATCAGCATGCGCAAGCGGTCAATGGTTGATATTGAGCATAATCGTGGCATTCAGCTTGCGCCCAAAAGCCCGACTGCTGCAAAGACTATTGTGCACTCACAGCCGGAATCGAGCCGCGGCAGCGATACCGAGAACTCGTTCAATAATGCATCCTCTGTGAGAATGCTGTTAGCACAATTGACCGATATGCATGATGGCATGCAAAAAGCCCAGACTGCTAGATGGGACGAGTTTTTGCGACGGTTGAATAGTGAGAAATCGGAAGTCATCCAGAACGGTCAGCTTCTCGGCGTGTCAGGCACAGGCCTTCTCTCATCCGACCGAGGCAAATCTACTTGGAAAGAGTTCCGCCACCTTGTATATGGCGGTGTTCCGGTGGCTTATAGACCTAAGATCTGGGGCGAATGTTCTGGAGCATGGACACTCAAAGAGCCCGGCAAGTACGATTCTCTAGTGAACCAAGAAGGCGAAAGCGACGCTATCAACCAGATTGAACTCGACCTATATCGTACAATGCCGTATAATGTATTCTTCGGCGGCACCGGGCCCGGTGTAGTCAAGCTGCGTCGAGTGCTGGTGGCCTATAGCAGGCTGAACCCGGAAGTAGGTTACTGCCAGGGGATGAACGTCATTGCCGCGATCTTACTTTTGACATATGCCACCGAGGAAGACGCCTTCTGGTCACTGGTGAGTCTGGTGGAGAACATTTTGCCTCAAGGCTACTTCAGCCCGCCGCTGCTCGCGTCGCGGGCAGACCAGCAGGTGTTTAGCAAGTACTTTGCATTGCAACTGCCGCGGCTTGCAGACAAGTTCGACAAAGTAGGTGTGGAGGTCGACGCGATAACATTTGAGTGGTTTTTATCGTGCTTCACAGATGCGCTTCCTCCTGAAGTGCTGTTCAGAGTGTGGGACGTGTTTCTGTGCGTTGAAGGACCGGTATATCTTTTCAAAACGGCGTTGGCGCTGTTCAAGATGTACGAGTCGCAGATTCTTAAGCTGCAGAATGGAGCAGAAATATACGGGTTTATGAAGAACCTGGTCACTCAGCCGGTACGTGTTGACGATGTTATCAGGCACACGCATATATTCGACAACGTCGTTACACAACGCGATTTGCAGCGAATGAGGAAAACAGAGCTAAGGAAACTAGCACAGGGATAATTCATAGTATAGTGCATTTATTTATTTATTTTTTTTTTCTTGTCAGTTCTTATCTATTCTAGGGAAAACCTGGACCTAAGAACGGGGCCGCACGGCAGGTGCGCCGCTAGTAGCCGGTTCCCCGAATAATCGAGCGTCTTCGAAGAGCTCAATCAGAAGCGCAGACGACCATGCTTGTGTCGGACTCGAATCGTTGCACAACTCGCCGTCTTTATTAGTCAGCTCTGTCAAACCGGCCCAGGGGCTCTTGTGCAGCCATTCGTTGACGCCAATCATCCGCTTGTGCAGCTGCTGGAATGTCTCCGTCAGATCGCCGCCATAGTTCTTCTTGCGCATAATGTCGAATAGCAGCATGGCTCGCAAAAAGTACCCGAGGCACCATACCCATTCTGGGCCCTGGTGGTAGTTTCGGCCCTTGGATGTAGCAAAGTCATCCGTTTCAAGTCCATTAATATAGTACGGTCGATAGTTGAGGTCCTCAGGATCAAGAGTTCGCATGCCCACTGGGCCGCGAATCAACTTATCGGCAATACCAATAGCGCCCCAAGCATGGTCAAGGTCAAAGAGCTCGGGTGCGACAACCATCGCAATGGAAAAGTTCGGTCGCAACTGGTAATCCTCATATTCCTTACCAGATCTGTAAACATCCTTGTAGATACCCCGTTGGTGTACAATGTTTGGATTGATATCATGCAAAACGTCCTTATGTGGATTCACAGGAACGTAGTAGCATTTCTCAAACGATCTCTGGAGCTTTCTTTCCCATTCTGTGAGCAGCACTTTCTGGCCCTTTTGATTGATGACGTGATCCCATTCAAACTGGCCCTCCTTGTGCAACTGGTTGACCCACCGCAAAGCACTCTTGAGCAAACCTGTAATTTCAATCGCGGCACCATCACGTGGAGTACCTGGCACACCCTTATTACCAGCCTTGTCGCTCTCGCCCATCTTATCCATCCATGTTCCACAGTTCCATTGGTTGCCGCCGAAGATCATACCATTGTTCCAATCAACATGGATTTCTTGATTGAAACCCTCATCACGCATCTGAGAATCGAGATTCGGGCCCGCATTGGCCTCTCTAAACTTGATACCCTTCGCATGCCGGGAGAGAATCTCGTAAACGATCTCTCGGATAGTAGACTCCTCAGAAAATGCGCGTTCATCATCTAATGTCACATAAGTATCATCCAGCGGGAATCGACGTTTGACCTTCTCGTCCAGCAGCTTGATTCCATTTGGAGCATGCAGGCAGTATGCTTGTACTTGCTCCACAAAGAACCATGTAGCATCCCGAGCATTGTATCGAGGTGTTCTCCCGGCATCCAGTAAATTAGGAATTAACCCATGCTTCAAGGTAGCGGCAAAGGCCAAAATGTGCTGCTTGGCCTCGTCATATCGACCAAGCACCATCAACAATCCTCTCAGCGACATGAACACGTCGCGACCCCAACATCGCATATAATCATGGCTGAAATGAGGAAGACCCGCAGCCATCGAGCCTACGTTTTTCTTAGGGAAAATCGATGTGGAAGGCACTTTGGCTAGCATTTGTATAGAAGTCAAAGCGAGCTGCTGCAAGAACGAAGTTCCGTGTTCGATGCCCTCTGGCATCAAAGATAGAGCCCGATCTAGAGAAGCGCTATAAGCGTGGAAGACAACCAATGCAAAATATCGTGGCGTGAGGTGCGACGGGATAGTTCGCAGGCGGTCAAATCGCGATTCCAGCCACTTGATATATGGCTTGATGTTGGGGAACTCATCTTGGTATTTATACAACCGTTGAACTGTATAGTCTAGAGCCCAATGACCAGCTCTGAGATTATCACAGATAGGATGCGCCATATCATTTGTTCGTGCCATATCTCGCAACGGTGAAATCCATCCTTGAAGGCCAGCATAAGTGAGCTCACCGTAGTTAGGGATATTGTACACACCATCACGCCCACCGCTTGTATCTCTCTCCTCGGCATCGCATCGGTACAGAATGACGTTAAGGTCCAAAAAGCTGACATTTGCCAGCGCTTCTCGTGCTCCTTCACGTACAAACTTGTCCAGTCCAAGCTCAATACTTGTCTGCCACGTTCGCAAAAGAATGATAGAACCCTGAGGCACCGAGTCCGGCATCTTGATCACCGTAATTTGGGTCTCTTCGTTGTACGAGATTTCAGGATGCTGAAGTTCTACCAACTTCGCCGGAATGCCATTAACGAAATGATCATCCTCTTTCGGATCGCCTGTCCTCTGGAGCGAGACGGCCAGTTCTGTACTTGCCTGCGCACCTTTTAAAACAATATCGTTCACTATCTCTCGTTAGCTCCTCTCACATCATCGTAGAAAAAAAAAAACTTACGTCGCTGGTCCGGCTCGTCACGGAACTTGGATCTTGCAATCAAAAAGTAGCCTGTCCCTTGCTTCGGATCCACTCGATGCACGGTGATGTACTGACCTTCGTGATGAATATACATTTCGCTGGCATTGTCGATACCTAGCTGTTCATGCACGTCTAACAGCTTCTTTTTCACTTCTCCGATACCACCACCGAATGTATAAAGACGCTTCTCGTTAACCACGTTTAACCGATGTGGATAACCTTCATCATAGCCCATGTTTGAGCCAACTGCGCACGCACACATGGCTACCAAGGCAGAGGTCGGTAGCGTATCTTCCACCGTTCGCTTTTCTGCTGCCATCTCGTTATCGTGAGTGCAGTCTGTGAACAAAGCATGGATAGGTGCTGAACGAACAAGGTGAATCTGCTTGGTGTCTTCACCAGTCTTGCCTCGCTTGATCAGCGGCTGCTTCGAGAAAGAGCCGATAGGCCTTCCACCATGCTTGTGGACTAGTCTGGACAGTTCCTCAACAGACCAGGCCTGCATGGCCTCTCTGATCAACGAAGTTATTCCAAGACGCTCTACAAAGACTCGATCTTTGAGCTCAGAGCCGGTGAACAATTCAGCAGCGACGTACAGGTTAGGTCGCACGTGTCGAGCCTTGTCGAGAAGGTACTCGCCAACATGAATAGGAGTCGAATGACAGTTGTCAATTCTGAATCCATGGAAATACTTGGCTAAAAGCTGAGTGTACCTGGTCATGTGCTCCCATAACCAGGGCGAATCCTCGGGCTTAGCGCCGTATCGTAATTTGACACAGTCACCCCAAGAAATAACATCTCGTCGCAAATATGCCTTGGACTTATCAGATGCAAAATCGATCATTGGATCACCGTTCCAAATGAAACCATTATTGACTACTGAGACGATGCGTCCATCGTCCGCTGCTTTGACCTTGGTGAAATAACTTTCCTGGAGCGGATTCTTCTTTGATATTTCTCCCAGCTTTGGACCGTCCCCTGCAATGCGCGTAAATCTGAGTCGACCCTTGAGATTTTCGATGATGGCTTCAGCATCTTCGTCGTACTCTTCGTAAAATTTGGCGTTGATCTCGTTCAGAAGCCTTGTACCGCCATTTTTGATATCCTGTGGATCTTGAGCTAATGCTTTCAATAATGAGAGGAAATATTCTGAATCAACGATTCTGTTGAATCGTTCATGACCAAAGCGATCAAAGCCACTGCCAGCCTCAGCGACAACATAGTCTGCCAAGCCGCGCAGGTTGTGCTTCAACTGCTCTGGCACTCGTGTGGGCAAGAGTCGTTCGAACCGATCCTTATCGTCAACAATCGACATAATCTTGTCCATGGTAGTTTTTACATCGACGACATAAAACTCCCATAGCTTTGCCTTGTGAAGAACATGATCGCTCAGTCCCTCAATGACCGCATTCAAATCATCCTCATTATTCAAAATCGAGGGCAGGCCAAGCTCCTTCAATTGCCCGGAATACTCCGTCAATGTGTCTTCTAGGGTCAGAGCCGGAAGTAAATGTGGAGCTGTTTCAACTGAGTAGCCTGCTTCAGGGTGGAACCTCAGCCAGTCAGAGTTATGCGCCGTATGGTTCAGCACGATATCTGTCATGGACAGAATGTGATATTTTTGCTCCAATTTCTTGACGAGATCTGCCACATCTGATTTTCCATTAGGAAAGCATTCTGGATCCCAATCCAGTTGATCATAGATGGCGTATGGCGAGTTGCTATCGCCACGCTTCTGGAGCGGGGTGAAATGGATCATATTGTAACCCTTCGCCTTGATCGCAGCAAGCTTCTCCGGCCACTCTCTATATGGACCCATCCATTTAGATACCACAGTCTCTATAGCCAGAGAATTGAGCGGCAATGGCTTGCCATTGAGCTGAAATCCGCACGACACGGTGAAGTAATGCTTGCGGCTCGACTGGAGATCTGATTGAATATTTGCAGCCATATAGGTGTCCTTGAATAAACTTGTCTCACCAAAATATTCATCTTTAAGGGTTTTGAAAGGTGTTCGCACATCACCTTCAAAGTACTGGTCCAGCGTAGGGAAGTACGTCGTATAAAAGCAGTATGTTCCTGGATCTGCCACTTTAATGTCAATGTAAGTGTCCTTGTCGAACCGCGCGTTGATCGGGTATTCATAGAACTGATTTCTGTCGAAATGCTCGCCATTTTGGGGCACATTGCACCAGAGAGATCCCTGATTCGTGATTGAGCTGGCAGAGTATATCACAAACCGCAGAACATATGGCTCCTCAGGAATCGGAAGGTTGATGAAGTCGCCTTGTCCCGCGGTGTTTGGCGAGCCGTCCTCATGCAATGGTAATACAAACACCTCCATTTTCTCTCTATATCTATATTGTTCAATTGAGTCCTCCTCTTGCACTTTTTCAAGGTTGATTGTATAATAAAAAGTCTCGATCGTATGAGAAACAAACAGCGGGTGAGTGGGACTCGTTGCCTTGTTATAAGCGCTGAGACCCAAAACTCTATCTCTGCAGGGCGGCGAGCAACCGACGCATCAGCGCGTTTTGGGAAACAGCAGCGCCAGCGATGTGTTTGCTGCGAGGCCACTCGCCGCCGGCCCCCCTCCCCCTCTCTTCGGTTACCTCATCAATGATTTTCCGGAACAGCCGTTCTCCGAAAAGGATCGTTGTGCAGTACAACGATAGATTGGCATTCTTCAATGTCTGAATGCGCGATGAGCTGGGTAATATTATAACAACAATGGGCTAAGTGAACTCCAAAAGTCGCAAACAGTTTTTTTATTCATCAGCTGCGTCCGGCTTTGCGATCCCGGAACTTATTGTCAGGTTGCGGTTGCATACAGGATTAGGCAGCCAAAATTGCAACGCTTTGAACAACGACGTTTACGGTCTTGTTCGCTCTTGCATATCTAGTTCTGCGACTTTGAATCTACAGTCCACAATGTAACTTATTTTGGCCTAGATGAATTTTTTGATGACTATGCATCGTGATGCCATCGTTTACAGGTTTTTGGCCGAAACGCACGACGAAATTGTCGGTACGTCATTTCATGATCTTAACGGCGCGGCTGAGTTGCGATCAGCAGTACGTTTCACTCCAAATCAAGCCTTTAATTCTTGACTGGTGAAATGGAAAAAATTATCAAAGAAATCAAATATACAGTATAATAATTCTACAAAAAAAAGTTTTTAATAATAAAAGCAGCAACAAAAAAAGATTTTAAAAGTTTATGCGTATAGTTATTTTTTTATGCTCGGGCTTTGTTGTAAGCGTCTTCAGCCAACTGCTTTAATACATCGAGCTCACCACTCTTCTGGCACATATCGTAGAAGACAGTGCTCGAGTCGCTCAACAGAACATGTGGCTCATCGAATTCAACTACTTGCCCAGCATCTAAGACAAGAATCTTATCATAGTCAGCAATACTTCGCAATCGATGCGCAATGGTGAGCAAAGTAGTGCTAGTGAACTCTTCCCGAATGGTCTTCTGAATTCGAGCATCAGTGTCGTAGTCGATGGATGCAGTGGCTTCGTCCAAAAGTAACACCTTTGGCGATTTGAGCAGCGAACGGGCAAGACACATAAGCTGCCGCTGTCCTTGAGACAAGTTCCCACCACCTTCTGAAACGGCGGACGATAGATCCAAGAATTGATTGGCATTCTCGCCAGATGCAACAGATTCAGTCTCACCAGAGACCAAGTGCACTCGTCGCAAGGCTTCAAATACTTGCTCATCGCTGTACTGATCGAACGGATCCAAGTTGGATCTGATAGTACCGACGAACAATGTTGGATCTTGCGGAATGATCGCCAGAGCTTGACGAAGATCCTGGAGACCAATGGTAGAAACATCCAATCCGTCAATGTATACGGTACCGGTGTCTGCTTCCAGAATTCGGAACAACGCGGTGATAATAGTAGACTTGCCTGCGCCGGTTCGTCCAACAATTCCGACCTTCTTGAACGACTCAACCTTGAACGAAACATCCTTGATCACCAACGGCAAATCCTCAGCATATCGCAAACTCAAGTTCTTGAATTCCAACTCGCCCGTTGTTGGCCAGTTAGCTGGAGGTCGAGAACCCTCGATCACAGCTGGTGCCTCTGTTTCAATCTCGCACATGGCCTTCAATCGCTCGACCGAGTTCATGTTCTGCTCAATAGAAGCATAGAACCGCACGACCCATAGCATTACCGAATTGAACGCAAGGGCATAGGACAGCGACAGACCAGCAAGACCAGAGTCGATTTCGCCAACTCGAAGCATGACAAAAGCTGCGGCGGCCAATGAAACGAAAGCACCAGCAGTATCAACTCGGAAAGACAACCAACGATTAGCAACCCACATGTAATAAAATGGTCGGTTATTGCCATCGACTTTGGCCAAATTGGATCGGATGAACCGTGATTGCTCACCGTAAGCTCGAATAGTTGAAATACCTGCAAGTGTCTCTCCAAAGTGCTGGAAAATCGGGGACCGGGAAACGGAGTCCATTCGCTTCAACTCACGAGAAGAGGACAAGTACATGACACCAATGATCCAGTAAGTGGCAAAGATAAAGATACCTGCTACCATGAACATTGGTGTAATAGAAACAATGATGACTGCAGTAGTACCTGCGGCAAGAGCCAGTCGCAAAGCACCCATTGTCAACCCAGCAAGTCCCTGATCCAAGGTTTCAATATCCTTGGAGAATCGGTTCATGATTCTACCGAGCGGAGTTGAATCAAAAAATCGAGACTTGGCATGCATGACCCGGTAAAGCAACTTGTTGAAAATAGATTTGGAAGCGGAAATGCTGCCCATGTAAGAGAAGATCTCCTTGAAAGATGCGATGAACATATTGAGTAGGCCAATTAAGAAATAAATGGCCAGATAATAGTAAGTAGAGTGCTTTGCCTTCATAACAGTGAGCTCCTGAGCAGCTACTGCCAAGAAATTGAGGCCATAGCCGTCGAACTGAGCAGACATGTGTACATTGTTAGTGTCGAGCATACCCTTGACAGTCCATTCTCGGAGCCACCACGATTGCATGACATCGGCAAACCGCTGAACAACCATCACTGCGAAAAATCCAACCCAGAACCAATGCTTACCCATAGCGCTGAGGTAATCGACGTAAACTTTTCGGTCAACTGATCCTCGGGCACGTTCTTCATCCTTGACCAACTTACCGTCGCCTTCAACAATCTTCTTTTTTCCGTCTTCCGCTTCTTCATCAGAATCGCCACCGACCTTTGTGATCGAAGAAGCACGAGTATTGGCCTGAGAGCTATGACCACTTCGCAACAACTCGCCATCCAAGTGACCGGCAGCAACAAGATCGGATGGAGTACCCTGGGCTTTAATTCGGCCATTGTCCACCAAAACTACATGAGCAGCAGGAGCAACAGTCAACGAAACATTGTGAGACACCAAAAGAACAGTTCTGTTAGCGGTCAATGGACCACAGAGGCAGTTTTCGAAGATATTCAAAGCAGTATCAGAGTCAACAGCGCTCAAACAGTCGTCCAAGAGCAGATGCCGTGAACGTGAATAGATGGCACGAGCAAGCGACACTCGCTGCTTTTGCCCACCGGATAATGTGATACCCTTTTCGCCAATCTCAGTTTGATCACCAAAGTCCAAAATATCGAGATCACGCCTTAGAGCGCAAGCATCGATGACAGCATTGTATCGTTCCTCGTCGTAGTCGCTAGCAAACAAGATATTGTTCTTGACAGTATCATTTAGAAGCCAAGCTTGTTGACTGCAGTAAGCCACGTTGTCGGTAAAGCCCGTGGATGGATCGATTCTGACAGTATCTCGACTAGAACTGCCTGGCAAGAACACGGCACCGCTCTCGAGTTCCATCTCACCCAGCAAAGCCATGAGAAGAGAAGTTTTACCCGAACCCGTTGGACCAGCAATGATAGTCATCTTACCGATAGGGAACTTGATATCAACGTCTTGAAGCTTGAAGTTGTAGCCACCCGTTGTGCCCCAAGAGAACGAGGCATTTTCGAAGCCCACCAATGGAGAGTTTGCACCCCGTGGAGCGCTAAGCTGCTGGTATTTGGTAGTTTCATCTTCATCCAGAAATTGCTGCACTCGATCGATGGAAACTTTGGCCTGAAGAGCACTTGCCAACATGTCAGCCAGCTGATCAATTGGCTGTCGCAAGATATTGAACAACGCCAACGACGTGAAAGCTAGAGGACTCGTCAAAGTTTTCTTTTGCACTAAAGTATAGCATGCAAAGGAAATAGCAGTGACAATCAAGGGACCACCAATAAATACTGCCAGGCAGAATGCCCAGAAAATGTATCGTCGCTTGAGCACTTGGAGTTCTTTCTTTCTAATTTCCATAATCTGCTCGATGAACTTCTGCTCCCAAGCAAAAAATTTAATAATTCGGATAGATTGAAGAACTTCATTGGTCTTTTCAACTCGTTTATCTGTCAATGCCATGATCTCCTTCTGGAACTTGGAGAATTGCTGCGAGAACATGTAGTTGACAGGGGCAATGCAAATCATACCAAAACCACCCACAAGCGCACTCCAGTCAAGGATACTATAAAGCAATGCAATTGCAATGAAAATCTGGAAAATAGCACTCACAAAATAGTGCAAATAACCCGACAATTCGGCAACTTTGAACGTGTCAATGGCCATAAGATTGATAATAGCGCCCACATTGGCTTGGCTTTTTTGCTCCTTCTTGTCACCATTCTCATCCGTTTCCTCTTCTCCAAGCGCAGACCCACCACCAGAAGCAGCGGCCTTTCTTCGCAAAGCCTTGGCGTAAACTTCGCCAACAATTACAGCTCGAAGTCTGATACAAATTTGTCGACCAATGAAGAGAGCCTGTCCACTGACAATGTTATTGGCAATGGCGAAAAAGAATATACCGAATACATAAAGCCATGCGACAGACACGGGGACGCTGTCTGGATTCTCGACGTAGTCGAGAATCAACTTCAACATCATGGCGGGGACAAAGATCAAGATCGAAGAGACACCGGCATAGACAGCCGAAAGAGTCAACTCTTTCTTGAAATGCTTGAGGAGCTTCCACCCAAACCAGGTCTTGGACAACTTTCTAAACTTGGCGAGAATAAAGTAAGCGTGATCTTCTTCACGTAACTCCCACACATCGCTCGGCTCCAAGTGAGACCAGTATCCTTTCCAGATAAGTCCATCCAAGAAGGAAAATGAGAGTAAGGAGAAGATGCTGGATACTGGTTCGCAACTTGGTTCGGCGCCCGTAGTTCCAAAGTAAACTCGGGCAGGCTTGTCGCCAATCTTGGCAGTGAAATTTAGCCAGACAAGTGCAGATACCAGAAGAAACTGAGCAATATAGAAGTTTCTCGACGCGTTGGAGAATTTATGAACATAGGTGGACCATAGCTGCACGGTCGCAAATGTCCAAATCACAGGGTAGAGCGATGTAGAATGATACCAGAGGCCGTAAGAATGCGTATCCTTCAAATGAAGCAACCGGAAAACGACAATACCAAAGGCATATACCCAGAAGAGCAGCATTACTGATGGAATAGATGGAGCGTATACCCATTGACCGTAAATATCCTCGAAAGTCAGAGCGGCGTAGGACAATGTTGCCAATGCTGCTACCAACACTGCTTCTGTCGCTACTCGCAACCTATCACCAAGTCCCCGATTCACAGTAGTCACTATAGCATCGCTAGCACCCAGATCATCCTCAACTTCCACTTCTACAATCTCACCATCTCTAAGAGCGCCATATGAATCTGCTGCCGCTCTGATCAGGGGCTCTGCAGCAGGATCGCTTGATGACTCGACATCGATATCGGATCGCTTCCAGACTGTCCACGCAAGGAGTACTGCCGACGCGATTCCTGCTGTGACAAAAGGCGCCTGAATGAAGTATCTAAATATTAGTCACTGCTTGTGCTTTAATTCTTTTTTTGGAAGGGAGAAAAATCATACCTTTGCTGGTAGCAGGGCGATATATCATCGACAGACCATATTGGGCCCGTACACGAGCGCTCAATCATTGATAATCAATTATTTTGTTACAACCTCGTCGATAGACTGTTATATACTTTGCGTGTCGTTTTGTAGAAGCAAAGGAGAAGCTAAGACTCTGATCAGATCAAAGCCAGCAAAAGAGGCAAAAGAAGCAGATTCTAAAAAAAAAATCGTTTCCAAGTGGGGGGAATCTGAGGGTTTTTATACAATTACAACTTTCCAGTGCAGATAAACACCCGTGTTGGTCATATCAGCGTGCCGTAGTGGAGAACTTGTCAAAGCGCCGTTCGGCGAGGACCCCCTGAGCCGCACAGATCAGTTCGGCGTCCGCCTCCGGACAACTGTTTTACCGTAATCTAAAATCCTCCGGACCATAATTCTTCAACTTTTCCCAACGACCATCGTCTTGATGGACCTGAGGTAGTATCGTTTTGACGATGAGCGTTTTATCAGGATTCCGGTCGGATTTAAGGAAATTTATGAGCAAATCAGCATTACGTGATCCTGTTTGGCCTATTTATGTAGTGCCGAATGTTGTGCATGCATCCATCCATGGATCTGATACTGCATTTCGATGCTCGATTAGCAATAGGTCATCGACGATCGGTACTACCACTGTGTGAACCAGTATCTGATCCTGAGCGCTAGGGCATTTCGGTGCCGTTGCATTTGTCACGGTGTGTAGGTACAGTATCTTCCAAGAACGTCGGAATTGTCTTTTTTACACGCGTACAATGAGTGCGTCGGACCTGAATTTCGATCGACTAATTGGTCTATAGATTTCCAAGGTCTCGCTCCCGATGTGTCACACGTAAGAATCAAAGGGAACATTTGTTTGCGGTGCGACTCTTCAAATTATTCTAGACAGACTCACTTTATCATCGCTATCAAATATCTCTCAATTGGCGCCCTGCGTCTGAATTTATCGAGGGAATGGGGTAAAGCCCTGCCAAAAATGCGTTCAAGTCTTGGCCCCACTTGGCTACATGCAAGATACATCAGATGTAGATTGGGAGTGAGTCAGCACTAAACGATGGATCCAGACACATCTGATTTTAGATTATCTTGGGAGACCTAATTCGATGTGGAATCCACAGACTTTGAAGACCAAATATATAAGATTAGCTTCATATGGGCCATTGCAAAACCATAAGAGATGATGGCGTTGCTTGTACTTTAACGCAAAACTTAAAATATTAGAATTTAGATATGACCTCTCAACACTTCAGGCCCTCGGCCCTGCACCACTTCAAGAAAATACAGCTGATGGCCCATGATCTATCCAGATCTGGCTGAAAATATACGCATATAGAATAATAACCTCGAAATTCGCTTATTATTTATCATGCATGCTCACCAAAACGTTCTGTACATTCGATTTGAGATCAAACGAACAATATCTCGACGGCAGATATACCACATGAGATCGGTATCTGCCAGCCCCCTGGTATTACAAAATTTCATCGTAATATATACCCTCGGTCATCCCTTAACCAAAACTTTTGGATATGTAGTACATTACTAAAACGCGGCCTTAAATAGATAGCTCCAGACCCTCAGTTTTCGTTTCCGCCGCACCTTAAAAAAAAATCTTGAAGCGCGTCACAGCCGCGCCACGAGATTTCAAAGTGCTCACAAGCGCGCATGATCTGCTCGTTTTCTCCGATTCTCCGGGCCGGACACAAGCCTTGCGCGCCAGCCGTTGCCCGCGCGCCAACCGTGCGGCAGTGGCGGCAAGGAGCAGGAGCAGGCAGTGAGTAACCCTGCCGCCGCCGTTACATGGGCGCTGCCAGCATCATTAAGAGTTGGAAACCTAGACTCTTGACCATCACTTTCCTCTACTCTTCACTCCAGTCCGCTATTTGGCTTATCTTGTTCATCGGTCAGGTATCGTTTTTTTTGCTCAGCAACTACTCTGACAGATCGATTAAGTAACCGTTGATACTATAAGACATCCCTTGTCACACTGCGCCGTGGTGGTCCCAAACGAGCTTTCCTCCTCTTACCGCCCCTCCCCCTCCCAAACCGGAACGCTCGCTCACAACGTTCTCCAGCTTAAAACACCCAAAACCCGCATTATTAATCAGAAAATCCGTGCCACCAACTTTCTGTCCTCTTGAACACCACCGACAGGACTTTTTTTTTTCAGTACACTAATCGTTCTCTGGTCTCCACCCTTTCCAACGGAACTGTTTAATCTTTTCTTCGTGATACCCTCCCCTACTTGCTCAATCTTTGTTCCACATTGGTCACTGCCATGTCCGGAGCTCCAGATTTCTTTGCTGAAGACCCGGCGTTCTTCAACGCAGGTTCCTCAGACATGCTGAACGACAACAACTTTACAACCGCAGAAGACATTCTTGGTGCTGCTACTGACTTCACTTCAAAGCCAAGGGTCTCGGAAATCCAGCCACAGTACGACGACTCGATGACCCTACATGAAAAGCGTAAGGCTGAGTCGCAGCAGAATGCCAGCACTCGTAATAAGACTGCAAAGGCAAATGAGGATGCCTCGGCGCCAACATCCAAGCAAGCCGTTTCATCTTCTGGTCTTAAGAACAAGCCTGGTAGAAAGCTCGATCCCAACGAGCCTGCTAGTAAGAGAAAGGCGCAGAACCGAGCTGCTCAACGTGCGTTCCGGGAACGAAAGGAAAAGCACTTGCTGGATCTGGAAGAAAAAGTCAAAGAACTTGAGACGGAAGCTGCGGCTAGCAATAACGAAAACAAGTTTTTGCGTCTACAGGTGGAACGTTTGCAAGGTGAACTCAAGAAGTACAGATCTAATGGATCCGTGTCTAGTCGTGAAGAGGACAGTGCACCTGCACCATCACGACCGTTCACTTTTGAGTTCCCATTTTTCAGTGAGCCAAAGCGAGCTGCTGCCGCTGCTGCCACTAACACCACTAACCATGCATACCCATCTCCACAGAATTCTGTCAGCTCTGCTAGCTCGAAGTCTAGCACTGGCAGCATCTC
Source organism: Blastobotrys indianensis (assembly GCA_030558855.1). Taxonomy (NCBI): domain Eukaryota; kingdom Fungi; phylum Ascomycota; class Dipodascomycetes; order Dipodascales; family Trichomonascaceae; genus Blastobotrys; species Blastobotrys indianensis. Next base: position 48,498 of record JAKTQK010000020.1, read on the forward strand.
AAGGTTTTCGCTGAGCCGCGATGGTCCGTCGCCAATGTCGTCTGCATCTTCGAGTTCGCCGTTCACAAATTTCTCCAGTAGCACTAGTGCTACGCCTGCAACTGACGACAAGGCGACTGAAGAAGACACGTTCTGTGATCAGCTGCAACTGGCTTGCGGTTGCCCTGATGATGCGATCAAGATGAAGAAGACCACAGCTGCTGCATCAACTCCGGCTGCTGCATCGACAATCTCGCCCTCATCTGTAGCTACGCCACAGACCCCTGTTGGTCTCCAGTTGAAGAAACCTTCGATCACTACGGGCACTTTGAACAAACACAATGATCATAAGGAATCCGTCTCCCTATTTAGCCCGCCGCCTCTTGACTTTGATTTCTTGGGCAGCTACCGAGATCCGCTTTTCGAATCTAACGATTTTGAATTGCCAGAATTGGCAACTACCGAGTACAGCGTATTTGATCCTCTCGAAAACCCAATCATTAACGAGTCGTTTATGAACATAAGCGAGATGGTCAGCAAGAGCCAAGAAAAGCAAAACAAGTCATCGAATGAAGATGAAGTTGTTCCAGCGTACGAAAAGATGATGAGCTGTACGGCTGTGTGGGATCGAATCTCGACACATCCAAAGTTCAATGATCTCGATATTGATGGCTTGTGCTCTGAGCTGCGTACAAAGGCCAAGTGCTCCGATACGGGGGTACTTTTAACTGAAAAAGATGTGGATAGTGTTTTGGCACAACTTTAAAGGATATTTCTTCAATCATGTGGTAAAAAAGTTCTCTCACAAGGCTTTTATTTTTTTTTAATGTGTTGTGATATCTGTCCCATAGGATTAGATATCTTTGTGTTAAAACGCTAGGCGTTGCACTGTTTTTATAGTTTTTTGGTATTTATTTTTTCTTTCTCTCTCTCTCTATCTCTATGCAATGTTATCAAGAATATACTTCTGTCTCGATACCGTTGGTCAAACTATGGGAATGTCAACTCGTTTGCGGAAGTCCACTTCTCTTATTAGTAAATTTCGAATAGCCAGATAATCAAAAACAACTTACGTTAAAAGTCTCGCTTCTTACTGCTGTGATTTGGTAAGGAAAAACACTCGTTCCCTCGCCTTCCTTGGTATTGTTCAAAGAAAACGTTTGTAATAATGACATGATCTCGAATCCGAGCTTCCACACTGCAACATGTACTGCAGGCTCATCTTCACTACTTACCAACCCTGCTATCTTCTTACCGTCTGGCGAAAATTTCAATTTTGTCAATCGGCTATTGAGCGAGATATTGTCTTGTTTCTGTACTGCAAGCGATGCCACGACCGTGCCAGTGCGTAGGTCGTATACCAATGCCAACAAAGATAAGGACCCTGTCGTCGACACCGCGAGACGCTGTTGGGCCTTGTGAAATGCCAGATAGTCTGGGTGCTTGGACATTGCACCGGACAAGAACTGCGTCGACTCGGCTATGATCGAGGTACCCCCTATAGGTGCCGGCTCGCGCAACGTGGCATCGCTAGGGTCGAGAGTCTTCACAATGGCTGATATAATTGTCGGCAAATGCTCAGGAAGGATAAAATGCTGGGTGGATGAAATGAGATTGGATATGATTCGAATAGACGTAGCACGAGCATCGAGAGGCTCATCGGCTGATCCCAGTTTGGTGACTAGCGCGGAGATCAGCAAGGCGACATTCTGTGTTGCAATTTCCTGGATACACCGCTGTGTGAGAACGATAAGCGTGGTCTTGCGCTGCTCTTGTGTTCGAGGAGCAGTATATTTCTCCCGGTATAGGATCTGCACAAGCATGTCTATCGACGAAAACGGATTCAAATGTGCTTGCCATATCGACCAACCCCTTCCCACAAGCTCAATTGCAGTGTCCCGATTCTCCTCAGGCGATTCAAATGTGAGATACAACTGTAATGATTCAGCAATCTCGCGTGCCAAATCCCGTAGCTGGGCCTTGTCTGATTGTGTAAGAGTCGACCTCGATTTGGATCTCGAAATGGCAAACGAGGCGAGGATTTCTAGTGATTGTAAGCTGGCCTCATCATATATGCCCTCTTTGGCGACCACCGGGAGCAATGGCTGCCACTGCGTAAGCAGAGCATCCTGCGAGTCTGAAGTGTCCTCACTAGCTTTAACCAACTCCTTCAGGCACAACCGCGCAGTGCGACGCAACGGCAGCGACGAGGTTGTCGTCACCAACGTGGCAAACCCGCTCAGGTCTTCGAAAATAGTCGGGTTGTGACATTTGGAGACATCCCGCAGCCAGTGTAATAATTTACCATGAGATTCGACTTGCATGTCGAGCGATCTCAACAGCGCTCGCACTAACAGAACCCACACCGACACAATGTATGCAGAGGCTGGACCTTCCGATAGTAGACCAGAATCAATTACCTCCGATATAGACATGAACGATGAGTTCATATCAACTTGCCCGATCCTCACTTGCGACACGTCAGATCCTATCGTGAGCTCTTTGTGCCATGATTTGCTGGATTCGCCCTCCGGGATCTGGATAAGACTCGCAGCGATCGCACGTACAACCTCTATGCCATCATGGTCCAGTTTACCATCTTCAAGCACACTCTCGTAATCTTGCAAAAACTGGTCCATGCTGATTAGCAGAACCGGGTCTGGTGGACGTACCTGAGTATCTGAATTTATCGGTATCAGGTAACTACCAGAAGCGGCTTCATTTAGCGTGATACCAGTATCATCAAACTCACTTCCATGATCCAAAACCTCACTGCCGGTGACCACGTTCCATATTCTAGTTTCTCCGCTTTCATATTGTATAGAAAGCCCACATTGTCCGGAAAGAGACACAATTCGCAGACGCTGTATGGTCACGTTGTTTCCCGTGATGATTTGCTTTGATCCCGAATACAAGTCTACTACAGCCACTGTGCTGTGGTTGGATACTGCAATGATATTACCGGAGAATTTTCCCGTAAAATTCATTTTCGGTATAGAGAATATCCTGTCTACAGGGGTTGCAAACAGCTGCAGCGAATGCAGAACTCGTCTCGAGCTTTTGTCAAACAACAGCAGCCGGCCAAGCTTTGTGCCGGTTACTATATGTTCTGCGTCTGGCACGGTACTGCTTTTGATCACCGTAAATTGATCGCTCTCCTCAAGCTCCAGTGATGAAGGCAATTTGTCAAATTTCTGCAAGAATTCAGGAACTGTGTAAAGAGTGAGATGTCTGTCGTAAGCAATGAGTACGCTCTTGTCGTGAACTGCGGAAACGTACTTCGGGCCAACATGGAAAGTATCTAGTATTTTGCCCGCTATATCTTTTGCCCATGATACCGGCGAAACCCTCGTGTCTGCTTGATACACTTTAATTCCATTGCGATCAAGCACAACTGCTTGAAGCAAGTCCTGCAAGTGCATGACTTGAACTAGGACGTCACCATCGTCCCACGCTGGATCGATAATTTGAACACTGCCATCGTTCACCCACACCACTTTCCCATCATTTCCAACAACTCCAAAACATTCTTGACTCTCAGAATAAGGTGCAGATACAACATCCATCAAAGTTGCTGAGGAGTCGGACGAGATCTCATTGACTAATGTCTCTTCTTGCCAACGGTACAATGACCACCCGTTACGTTGCACAACTAACCACGAAATGGGACCAACCCGCTTAACAGCCACAACCATATCAAAGTTATGGAAATGACCGTCGTCCCCTTTATTTGGTTGGCGCAGTTCGAAATTTATCTGTTCTTTGAGCCTCAGAGGTTCACGTGTTCCATTACGCACAACGTACTGTTCGCTCTCCCCATCATTGTACATCAAAAGTATTCGATTGTCGAAAAGGGGCACAGGAATAGGCCAGTCCTTCAGGTTCTGCCATTCCATCTTAATGTTGAGCGTTTCTCTATCGAGTAGCACCATCGTGCAAGAGTATCCCCACACCAAAATGGAATCCAGTTTGAAAGAGGTGTCCATACCTTTTGGTCGGAATCTCATTCTCGATCTCGCCAGTTGCCGGCCTGTTTTCAACGCGAACAGTACGACTGAGCCATCCCCGTATGCAACCACTAATGTCTCCACCACTTTTCCGTCAACATTCGAGGCGCAAACATCCAGGGCGGCAATGAGAGGCTGAATCTGCTGCCTGAGAGCATTGCCCGATTTGTAAAACTCTATATGTGATAACAGTCGGTAAGAGCTTGAGGTCGATGACTCGTACACACGGAGTGTACCGTTGGAATAGCCCACTACCAGTCCTTCGCTCCAAACCGCTGAGATAGCCGGTGTATTTTCGCGCAATAGAGCCCGATTGCCATGGCTGAAGGCATACACCACTGGTTTATCACGTAGTGGAATTCCTTCAGACACAGATTGTTTGCGACCTATGCCCATTGTACATTCATCTGTGGAGCTAATGAGGGTCCGGTGGAGGATGGACCACCAAGGGTGAAGCGCGCTCCGCCTGCCGCAATGGTAATTGCGGAAGTCAAAATTCGCAGCTCAACGACTAGACATTTCGAGAGACCGGGCTATCAAATAACAGCTTATATAGATAATTATTATCAAGTGGTTTTAGTTGCTCTTTGATTGACTGGTCTCAAATTCGTCGCTCTGGAGGTGAGTGAAAGGGCATCCAGATCCATCTCCGTTCATGCATGTACAATGCAGGATCGTCTTTTTTTAACCTTGAGTGCCCTTGAGGGTGAGCAGACAACCTGAGCCTTTCTTCTACAAGCATACCTCAGACCCTTCAATTTCGGATGTAGTTTCCTCTTTCGAAACCTGTTCCTCAGCCCTGCAGCACTATCATAAACATCTGTAGCGACTGACACTTGGAGCCGTGCGCAAGGCTGATCGGTGTCTCGAACAATCGTGCCCCACGCTTTTGTCAATCACACTTTTCGTTTCCTCTCGAAGGCCTCGGACTTCCCCCTTCATCAAATGGCTGAAAGTTTCTCATCGAATTGGCGGAAAAAGGCCGCATGTGTAACCTGTCGTCGAAGCAAAATCAGGTGCGAATTCTCGTCGCCGCAGTCGAAGACATGTAAATCTTGTCTGCGGCGTGGCGTTGAATGTATCTTGGCTTCAAGCTCGCGTTTGCAGACTGAGGATGGGTCAGTCAAGCACCCGATCGTGCCTAGACCTAAACGGAAAACACAAGGTACGACAACCTTCGCGTGGCTGGCAACGAGAGATGCTGAGACTGTGGAGGAGCTAGATGAAAAAGTTAAGCAGCTGCGTAAGGTGATGAGAGAGGCTCAAGACCAAGTCAATGCCATTGAGGCCAGCCGGGGTAATGGGGAGACCGATGTACCATCAATCGATGCTAACGCATCAGCAAAATCGGGCACATCGCTTCCTGCAACAAGGACGGCTGGAGGGCTATCACATAATGGCCCAGTCGACTGGAGTCCCGCTGTACTGCAGCGCCCCGATTGTCTAAATGCTGCAATTGAAGTGGGCCTAGTACATTACGAAGAAGCTCAGCATCATTACAAGTACTTTATGGAGGAAATGAGGCTTTTTGTTCCAGTATTTATTCCACACGACAGGTCATTTGAAGATTCTCTTCAAGTGCATCCGATCCTGACACTGGCAGCCATCGTATGCAGTCGCGCAAACTCTACCACTACTGGTCTGGAGGCTTCGTCACTGGATGCGCTTATAATATTCATGGAGCGACTAATTTCGGAGCGGATCTTTACTAAAGAGTCCCAAGCTCCAGCAATAATCAATGCGCTTATGCTTATGGCTGTCTACCTGCAGCCCACGCCCCAACCCAAGATTCCAAACTACGTGATGATGGCGCTGACTTGTGCAATGTCTGTAGATATCGGTAAGGAATCTGATATTCAGGCACTGCAGCAAAATTCAGAGAATGAAGAGGTTAAAGAGCGTTTGAGGGCCTATGCTGCAATGTTTCTAGCATCGATTGGAGCTTCAGCTCGCGAAGCTACCGGTGCTTTATTATCAATGATGCCTCGAATACGAGACGTCACAATGGTTTTGTACAGCCATGGCGATCCCATTGATAAGTTTGTATCAAACTGTTGCAAGCTGCATTATGTCGGCACTATGGGTATCAAGTCTATGCAGGCCGTGCGCGACCGACCTTTGGAAGAAATTCAAGATGCTCTAGCTAAAGCGAAAGGAGCGCTTAATGACCTTGCTGATGATACAGCGAGAGTTTCGCTGGGGTTCTTCGGGAGTGAAGGAATCAGAAAGCCCTTCAAAAGTGCCGAGAACGCATTCTTAATTGGCATTTCGGAGATTGCTCTAAACTACACTCTGTTCAATCAGAGTGAGAAAGTCGAACCAGACAGTATTAGGCCGATCGCTTATGAAATTACAGATTATGCTCAAACGATGATAAATCAATTTCTCGATGTCGCTCTGATCAAACCAAAAATGCCACAGTGGTTTTTCTTTAGACCATTGCAGGGTATCACTGCTTTACTCAGGTTGCGGATGATTTTTTGGTCCCTGGGGTTTGAGTATAATTCCGAGATCGAGACTTATTACAAGCGATTAAAGGATGCGTGGAAAAAAGCTCGCACAACGACTTCGATGAATGATAAGCTCATGGATGCTTTAAGTCTGATTGATAAATGGATTGGCATGAAGCTGCAAGAGAATACAAATGACCAGAACATCATTCCCACCTCAGGACTTCTTCATTCGTTATTGAGGGACGCAGTTGTTTCCAATACAAGAGAAGAATTCCATAAGGCGATAGAAAGCGACATCATCAAATCGGTTTCCAATTCAGCCGCCAACAGTCCAGAATATAATGTCTTAGGTCCTGGAAATGTCCAGCCTCCACCTTCATTTCCAGTGGCCGACCCGATTGAACCGCCTCAGAACTTTAACTCAACACAATTATCAGCATCGGACATATTTTATCAAGAGCCTCTGTTTAGCACTCCAATAGAGCTCTTGCCTGAAAATGTTGACGATCCCGTCTGGCAGCACGCACTGGAAAACATGGACCTCGAGACCGGCGCGGAGCACGATGATGCTGATGAATTATTGAAGCGACTGTTCTCATCTTACTGATTTGAAGTTTATAGATATAGGAGAAGTAGAAAAGTAAATTAGTACCGCTGTAGACCTGGTCTACAACTGTATCTGATATTCCCACGGGTTCTTCATGTGATGAAAAAATGTAGATAAAAGTACCATAATACACGCCCATATCTTTTTGCCAGGGTAACTAGGTACAACATACAAGTAAGATCTGAACAACGGCAAGCGTCGTTTATTGGTTTTGCAGGGACATGGTTCCTCAGACATGGGTACGAGATTAAACGGCTCAACAGGGATGCCGCCAAATCGCGCCTCGAAACACGACAACAACACGCTATGAGGTATCTCCATCAAGCACAGAACAGCGTCACTTAATTAGGCACAGTAACAGCGCAGGCTGTCGGCCTATTCAATTGCGCATCTACTGTTTTTAAAAACGCTGAATCGATGATTGAAAACAGCGACTTGGGGCGATCGATTACAGCAAAGCAATGTACAATTCCGCCTGATGAGTTGCATGATTGCAACTACTCCCAAGCTCAGGGCGTTTATCATCTCGTGTGCAAGAGTACAGGATCGAGGAATAATTGATGGTACCGGTACAGATTAAATGTATACGCCATCCTAGCAGTACAACAGGATCTAGATTCTGGTTGAGGGGCGCTGTCAGATTTTAAGGCTTCAGGGAAATGAGGCTGATCGCCACTACATCTCAACGACTGGCGCCAGATCTCAACGGCGCGAGGAAGATCTGGCGCCATCTATGACCTTTCGAGTTCAATCGATTGATCGGAACAGGTCACATCCCGTTGTCAGAATGAAAGAACAGCTGAGCTCATTTACACCTCTGAGGCTCGAGTACATCGTTGAAAGCCATCGCACATGATATATGCGTAACCTATCATATCATGCCTGTACAGCAGTCACCTAAGTAAGACTGCAGATCTTTACTCAAATCAGCAACCCCTGCTTCTCTATACCTTCCTCGAAAAATGACATATTCCGGACAGATAAATTCGAAGAGGAGGATATGGCTGTAATAATATCATATTTACAAAGTCAATGGGCAACTATTACAGTGAGCTCCTCGAAATTGTCTCCATCTAGGGCTCGCGTCAACATTAAAGTTCTGGTAACGCGACAGGGGCATTTGCATGCATACTTGCAGATACTCAAACAGTATGGGCGGCTGCATGCATGAAGTTTCTGTGGAGATCTAACTTTTCAACTGCTGAATTCCCGGGCCATTTAAAAAAGTACGCCGACTATAAAATTTCGGAGCCTCGCTGTTTCCGACTGCAGTTGCGAGCATCTCACCCTTCTCCTTACTCTTCGTCTTCGAGCATGGCCGTGAAGAATTTCTTCGACAAGCTTTTCGGCAAAAACAAGGAGCGGCTGCAGCGCAAGTTTTCGGCCAAGTCGCTCAGCAGTGCTCCGAGGAGAAAGGAGCGGGTGATTTCTGGCCCCATTGGCCCTGCACAAGGAATTCCTGAGATTCCGACTATCCCAGTCATTGATGAAAGAGATGAAGAGAAGCTCATTGCTTTCAATGAGACTGCAGTTCGATTTTCGCCCAAGCAACGTCAATCACCACTGTCCTATGTTCCACCGTTGCCGCCATTGCCTACATTGCCGCCGAAGGACTCTGACAGATCGAAGTCGCCATCCTTGGCCATGCAACGGCCTGCGTCGCCTTTGACAGAGCCCAGGACTCCCAAAAAGGTGTCTTCATCAGAGCCGATCTTCAATGGCCTGCTAACACCCCCCGAATCGCTTCGCCCTACTTCCCCGTTGAAACCCACGTTAGTGCTGAAATCACCAGTTTTGCCTTTAACACCTGAATCCACCGTTCGACCATTGTCACCGGTACGTGCCGAATCCCCTGTGCCTTCAGCAAAGTCTGTGGCTAGATTTCAACCGCATAGGCTCAAGCACGACCAAAAACTCTTCCTCGACAAGAGTATTCCTGTGGAGGTACTCACGCGCATTTTCGACCATCTTGAGCCTTATACACAGTTCTCTACTATTAGATTGACCTGTCGCCTGTTCGACGATATTGTTGGCGGTCGTGCATGGAGCCACGTTCACCTCGACCTCGCGAGTAGTGTCGCACGATATGAGAGGTCTTCAGGCTCACGCTCACCGACTCTTCGTGAAGTTACTTCAAAGCCACTATTCCTGCCTATAACGCCTGTTGAGCAGCTGAAGGAACCGCGAGGTACGATTGTGATTGCGTCTCGCACCGAATTGCAAGAGTTTTCCACTGCCATCGTGCGGGGGCTAGATAAGCTGTCGTTTACCACGTCGTTATCAGTTACAGTCCCGACAAGCAAGCTTATACTGAGCGATTTTGGAGATACCAGTAATCCAAATAATCTCCCGGTCCACATAATTCAGCGTGCTGGAAACGATGCATTTGTCAAGTGGATAATATGCTGGATCCTCAACACAGTCATCCCTGAAAGATGCACCAGCTTGACTCATATTGATATCTCAAGGCCAACTGAAGCAACTTTAGACACTTATGAGCCTGTAGTCAAGTTATTGGAGCTTTTGCCAAGTATCAAGAAGTCGGTTCTTCTAGGACCTCAGTCTACCACTAAGATTGCCAGTGCTTTTTCACAGGTCAAGACTCTACGGTTACTAATGGGTGAGGAGCTCAAACTTCAACCGGAGATGCGCTGCCGTCAGCTCGAAAACTTGGAGCTTGTATACCAAGCTGGAGGTCAAGGAAGAGTACCTGTGCAGGACATGGTCAAATTCCTTTCAAAGTTCCCAGCTTTACACCGGTTGCAATTATATGGCATCACAATATTTTATTCCCCTTCAGAACCTGAAAAATGCTGGTTGCCAGACACTGTTCGTACATTGGAAGTTGGAGGCGTCGAACCAGTAAACAACCAGCTTATTATGTTCAGCCGCGTGACGACGCTGCGTATCTTGGATAACGTCATGGGCCGGTCCCTGCTTCACCATATGGTATTCCCGAGTCTGAAACGCGTCAGTTTGGCTGATCAGCTTGTTCTGGACAATCGCCACAGCGTGTTCATGCCAGGAACATCATACCCAGATACGCTCCCAGACTTCGAGGCACGGTTTGGCTTAAACATCCCATTCAATTTCTTTCCTGATACTCTGCGTGAAGTTCAAACACAGTTTGGGCCTCTCAAAAACCTTGTGAACTTTGCCAAAACTCTGCCTCCGACGATTGAGCGTCTTGTGCTCTTCGATGCCAAGTTCAAACACCACGATTTGGAATCCCGAGATGAGGGGTTTCTCGATGAAGCAATGGACGATATAATCTCATATTTGCCAAATTTGAAGAGACTTGTTATTTGCGTTCCGCATTATCCGACACAGCAACGAACTTTTTTGATTCTGCGCAAGTTCCTGGAAAGCGCCAAGCTACAATCATACTACCTGTACTTTGGTACTCATTGCAAACCACTTTGTGATGTACAGTGGCTGGAGCCCACACAATTCGATGCCCAGATTTCCAATTCCGCTGGACTTTTGCCTCATACGCTAGATGCGTACAGGGTTGACATTCCAGCGATGAAGCAGGCTGTCTTATATAGGCCAATGCACCGCCGATGGAAGTCACTTTTCGAATTTCCAATTTATTAAAAATGTATATATTTATTTCCTTGTATAACCGCTCAATCAATGCATTTGTTAAAATATCGTTTTTTTGGCTGCTGGGAAGTGGGCACCTAAATCCCATAACTCTTTGCAATATTTACACCAGTGCTGTTAGGTTATCGTGAGCCATTGTAAAGGTCGAGGGAAGAATTTGCCGTAGATCTCAGACAAAACCCACTTTCTAATTAAAGAGCTCCTTCGAAGGTCGTAACGTCTTCTGTTTCTGATAATAATAATAGTAATAATAGATCATTTTGAATGGGTGGTTTTCCCTGTGCTGGATCTTCAGATAACAGTACGAATTTATAAGCTCTTTATTGTGAAGTCGACCTGCAAATACGAATAAATCTAAATTAGACGACTTAGTCCGGCTTCTGATGTATTTTATCTATTCCATGGCTCTAAACATGATCTATTATCACTATTATAAGAGCTTCACTCATCCGAGGGCACTCTCGAAAAACGTACGCTATTGTCTCTATCTCTGCTCTACAGGCACACGCATTACTTTTTCTCTCACTTTGTTAAAGCTCTATGAGTCTAGGCGAGTGATTACAGCTCTTTTGATGAAATTCACTTAAACGCCGCACGTCGTGCGGCTCAAAAATTAAAAAAACTGAATATAGCAATTTCATGAATCGTTAATTTTGTCTCAGTCGTTACAGTGGCCGAGTGGTTAAGGCGATGCCCTGCTATACCGGTTGATTTATCAATCAAAAGTAGTTGTTTAGGCATTGTGCTCTGCATGCGCAGGTTCGAATCCTGTCTGTGACGTTTTTTTGTGTCATGCTCTATTTTTTTTCAAAAATCGCGTTTACCTCGGCAAGCTGCGTCAGGTTTGCTTTTGTGAACTTGGAAATCGTGCTAGAGTACAGACTGCACGGTGATTCATCTCACCAAAAGTGGAGAAACGATGCAGAGCTTCCCCACTGCGGAAGCTGATCAGACGCGCAACCCCTGTCTCAGAATTATGTCAGCCGTGCTATCTCTTGATTGATATAAAAAGGTCCAAGAAGCAAGAAGCAATAAATCAACTCAAAATAATCTGTTCCACGATATAAAAATGTCAGTCGCAGCGCGAGGCAAATGTTTGTGCGGCAAGATTGAGATCGTGCTCTCTGGTGCGCCACACCATTCGGTAGTTTGCTATTGCCACGATTGTAGGAAGAATAGCGGGTTCTTCTGCCAATTTGTGTCGATATACAAGAAGGAGCGCGTCACGATTCATGACTCGGAAAAGCACTTACAAATATTCACAGTGACTGATACCGAGTCTGGTAAGCCGAAAGGTAAGCTATTTTGTGGCAACTGCGGTTGCACGCTGATGACAGCACCCGAGGCCCATGAAGGCGTGTACTGCGTACGAACAAGTATTCTTGACGAGGGTTATCAAGAACTCAATGCGGAAAGGGCGTTCTTTGAACACAACAAGACAGAGCAGGCAGTAAGAGCATTCAAGTTGTAGGCTTACATAAAGAAGAGATGAATTAAATAAAAAAATGTTTTCACTTCTATGGTTGGTCTATTACGTACTTGGCAGATAAAAATGAGGGTTCATTAATGCAGAAAAGAGAGGACAATGAAAGAGTAAAAGTGGAGAGTTCATAATCATAGCAGTCCTCAGGACTTGTCCCAATCAAGTGGGTCATATGTATTGTTGTTATCATCATCCTTATTCGCAACGTGCATATCGCTCATGGCGAATAGAAGGTCGTCGCCGTCAAGAGCATCTTCCGGATCAACTGCTCGATCATCCATGTAGTAAGATGGCTTCCGTTTCGACGGCGACACTAGACCCTGCTCGTTCAAATTGTTATCGTCCAGAAGCGAAATATTTCGAGGTCTATGGCCGAGACTGGCATGCCGAACTTCCAAAGCCAAGCTTGATCTCAGATCATTGTGGTCAATGTTTCGAGTGTTACTGTTCGATACGCTCATGGATTCACGTCGGTAAGGACTTTGTGGAATAGTTAATGGCACAGAGAAGTCTTGCGCCAGTGAATCTGACTCGATGGTATCTTCGTCCATTGCAGATTCGGTATGAGCCTCTTGCTCTTGTGCCACCAAAGCTGCTGCCGCTAGTCGATCTTCAATACTGCTCTTAGAAGACAATCGGCGTGGCTGAGCGGCATAGCGAGGCTGTTTCGAATCAACCGTGTATTCTTCACTCAATCGAGATGGCACCAAAGGTGTATAATTACTACCACGGCCTTGTGGTGACGAAGACAGAGCAGCATTAGTCGGAGAAACTTCACGTGGAGCGTACAATGAGCTTTGAAGAGAGTCTGTCAGTGCTGCGTGATTACCTCGTAAAGTTTGGAACTTTGCTAGCGGGTTCTTCACTTCCTCAGAGCTTGAAGAGCTACTTAACGACTTTCTTTTATCCTTCAACAAACGCGCCGAGTCCACCATTTTGACAAAGTTGCCTAAATCGTCATCATCCAGATACAGCCCCGATCCTGGCCCGAGTAGGTCAGATGCATTGCTGCTTACACTTGAAGGCTCAAAGTACGATTGTGGTCTCGAGCTTCGTCCGATTGAACTGCTTCTCGCCCACTGGCCCCGTGAGCCAAAACTGCTCGAATACTTGCTACCCGCACTCGAGCCCTCGTTGCTCTGTAGCGATCCAGGAATGTTTCGTGCAGCCGTAGTTGATACTGCTGAAGAAGAAGACCTGTTAGTTACTGCAGGCGGTGTAACTACAGGTGCTGTATTACTCGCTGCAGATGCAGGATTTCTCAGCATTGCCAAAGAGCTATTGGAAGACAGCCTCGAGAATGATTGTGGTCGAGACCCAGAGTTGGTCACAGTATTTGTTCCACTATTATCGCTTGGCGAAGCTGAAAGTGATGGTGACTTGAAAGGCTGAATAAAAGAAACAGGGGGCTTTGGCATCGCCACATGTGATGGTGAATAATCTTCGATCGACTTCACAGAGCTCTTCGAACCAGTTGAAAGCTTTCTAGCCATTTGATGTACAGATGTGTACGATCCTGAACCAGATCCTTCCAAGGCTCTTGGTGATTCCTTTCCACCACCACTAGGAGATGTAGGCGAGTTACGCCTCAAGTTCGAAGCGATAGGATGATAGGATTGAACGTGCGGTTGCTGATGGCTTGTAAGTGCTACTGGCGAAGTTGAGCTGGCTGAAGCTGCAGCTGTCTGCCGGTCGAGATGTAAGAAATGTGAGCTAAGAAGGGCTTCAGAATCGCTAACTTTGAAATCGTAATTTAGCCGATAGGATACAGAGATCCTCAGAGACCCGATAGCTGTGCTGACATGACCAAACGTAAAGGTTTCTAAATGAGGTGTCTTTACATCAATAATCGGTTTCGTCAAACCAATCCTGCCTTTACTGGATATTGGCATAGCGCCATTAAGGACCCTGCATCCAACTGAGATAGGCGACACACTAAGTTTAGATCGCGACAGCTTGCGTCGCAAGCTCCAAGTAGGCAGTAGTCGGCATTGGGTATAGAGTGCTCGAAACAATATGATGCACTTTTTATAGATTGTTGGTAGCTCGTGATCAGAATTGGACTCTGGCCTATGATCTGGTTAGCATGTTTCGAGACCTAATTAGACACATACGTAAACTCCACAATCCACCTCTCAAGCACTACCTCCGATGGACGCCCGTCTTTAAACACATTCCAGCTTTTTCCGTTTGAGTCTATAAGCACAAGCGATTGATGTGGGCTCATATCTCGAGCGTCAAGAAAAGTCTCGATGACCAGTGGCGGTATTGGGGTGGTATCAAATGCATCCGAACTTCTCCACAAGCGCAGCTCGTCACGAAACGCATCTGTTTCATCAAGCTCCAAGTTGAACTACAAGTGTTAGTTTTCACCTAACCGATCAACTCACCCATTTGTTAATCTTTGGTGTACTCGAGCCCCTAGCGTAGACTGAGTTTACGGGGATTCGGGATTGAACTATTACATGCGCCGCCTTGGAATGGAAATTCTGTCAACAGTTAGACACCTATTTGCTTGAATCAGTCACAAAACTTACTTGAACGATCTGGTTTAGCTTCGCCGCTTTCGAGGGATCCTTGTTCGACATTTGTGGGCTTTGTGATGAGCGTGATGTCGTATGAATCGGTCAGTTTCACTAGAGAAACTGGGGGAAACGATTATGGTCGTATACGACTTGCTGATTGAACGCGGCAGCCAGACGCGACTCAAAAGTACATTGGCGTTTTTAGTATCACGCTCTCTCAATTTTTTCCGACAACCCGTCTGTTGAGTCAGGATTTGTGGTGGGGTCTGCAGGTTGGAGTCGTCGTGGGAAGGAAGTTGATGTCAAGATACTGAGAGACCAGGCTGAGCCGGATGTGTCACAATGGTGCTTCTCACACCAATAACTCTTTTAAAATCAACGCCCAGATTAAGCACGGACAAGATATTTCGAGTCGTTTATTCTATTGTGAAGGAGTTCGATAATTACTGATACATAAGAAGTAGTCTTTTAATGTAACGATTAAGTGCCTGCAGTGTTTTCAGTGAGCGTAGAGTACCTTGCTCGTTATTTATGGTGTTGCGGCACGCACTACTTTATAGAAAGCGAATACAGTTATCATCGTACAAACTCGGTCATACTGTCTCTACGAGTAAAGCTGTGTAGCTGATATCGCCCCCTTTTGCATGATTTGCGAAGCGTGGCCACAAGTGACGTGACGTGACCGCCTGCGATGAGCTCATGACTACCGTGTTAGAGGGGCTACGCGGAGACACAACTCGAGCGTTCAAAAAGCTTTGAGACTGGAAAATATTATACGGATCTTTATTGAAACCTAAGAGTTAAACTCGATTTGATGTTACGGGCATCTGAGGATGTAGCGACTTTTGGGGAATCTTGATCACTGTAAGGGCACAGCTTGTGTCGAACTCTCAGCGCTTCCATACATATCCTATTGGATCCAGCATACCACTGCTTTTCATAAATTACTCGTAGGTATTATACAAATATTTATGTGGAGGACCACGCTGGGCAAAGATGTTCTACTGCTTGGCGCGCACAACGTCTTTTCCAGACCACGACAGCTAGGATATCGTTTCATCAGCTTGATCTGGCATGCAATTCGTCAAGCAGAACTTGAAATCTGCGAGAACGGCAATCTCTGCCAATAAATTCGAGGAAGCGCTTTACTATGCCGAAGCTGTCCTGGAAATTGAGCCCTCAAATTACAATGCATTGCTTTTTGTTGGCGTTGCGGCACAAAATCTAAATGAACCTGGCAAAAGTTTCCAGGCATATGACAATGCAACCAAGTTCCAGCCAGATAATCCTTCAGCATGGAAAGGCCTGACAGTACTCCATCGTTCTCAGAATGACGGACTACAATATCTCGACGCCTTTGTGGGATTGATGGGCGCATTCAATGCAAAGACAGACCGAAGCGCTGGACACGACGCTTTGCTTCAAGCTATGAAATACATTAATTCAACGAAGGATGAGGAGGTGGTATGTCAATCACAATATCCTCTTACTAATGCCCCTTTAGCGTAAGCGGTTCTATCAATTGGAGTTACCAGGAAGTCCTATTTTTGATTTTATGGAGCCACATCTTCCAAAGCCGACAATAACATTCGAGCGACTAATAAAGATTTTTGAGGCTGAGGAAAGTCAAAAAGTCAACAAGTCGATCTCTAAGAGCCGGTTCAAAGTTGGAGCGAAAAGTGTAAAGACGGATCAAGAAGGGGAAGATGCAACGAAATATAAGATTTATAAAGAATCGCACCTCCCAGGGCTGTATAATGGACTAATCAACTCGACCTTTGATGATGAGTTAAGAAAGAGCACCGAGGGTAAGCTGCTTAGATATATTTACAACTTTCTAAGAGTAGCGCCTGCTGACGAAAAGCCGCCGATGAAGCGAGATGCTGCTGAAATGTCAAATGGTATGGTTGTTGTGAAATCCCCAGAGGCACTAGCGTGGAAGCTGGATATAGACTGGCAAGACCCCAAAGATTTGAAGGACCTGGATTATGATACAATCTCTTACTACGCTGCTAAATTTAATGACCCTTCAGCTCGCACGTTGCAAGCGTTTCTCCACTCCGATATTTCACCATTTATGCAACAAAAAAAGAAGGAGAAAGGCGAGATTCCTGTGCTCGAGGATGGAGAGCTTGCAGAAGGCGAGGACACTGCTATTCAGAGCGAAGAATGGACCCCGGTCACCGTCCTTGAGACGATCAGTGACGGCTTTGAGAATGACCCTGACTTCGTTCTAGGTTATCGAGTGCTTGGACAGCTATACCTGCATAACCGCGAGTATGAATCAGCGGCAGATGTTGCAAGAAAGGGTATCCAAAAAATTACAAATCTCCAGAAGTCTACTTTGACTGAATACGTCAATGGCGGCAATCATCTTCTCGTTATTCTCGGTACAGCTTATACTTATTACCAGGCACCGAAGAATTTCGACAAGGCCATCGCGCTCTTTGATATTGTATTAAAACATACGCCAGACTATTGTCAGGCTCTAATAGGCAAGGGTCTAATCCTTGTTGGGCGAGGAAAGCTCACCGAGGCTGAGAAGCTACTGAGCAGTGTGTACACGAAATACCCGGATAACTTTCAGGCTCTATTCGAGCTTTCATGGTGTCAAGTTCTGCAGGGTAATCACGACGACGGTCTTAAAGGGCTGAAGACTTGCCTCACTCTTATAACTGGCTCGGATCCAGAATCACTTGACTATCGTGCCAAGATTTGGTGGAGAATAGGCAACAGCTATTGGAACACGAGGGACGAAGAGGGTCATGCAACCGAGGCGTTCAATGCATTTGTTAAAACATTACAGGAAAATCCCAACTATGCCCCAGCATATACTTCCTTGGGTTTCTTCTACTCAGATATTGTTGATGATAAAGTTAGAGCAACGAAGTGCTTTTACAAAGCTTTCGAACTTGACGGTGGTGAAATCGATGCTGCATTTCAGCTGGCGACCGAATTTGCAGATAATTCGGAGTGGAATCTAGTCGAGATAGTAGCCACTCGAACTATCGAGTCTGAACGGCTGAGAACATTCAGCAATAAGGAAGCAAGCTGGCCTTATCGTGCTTTGGGTATTGCTGGATTGAATAAGCGAGATTTTGCTCAAGCGGTAAAATATTTCCAAAGCTCGTTAAGGCTCGCGCCGCGTGACGGAAATTCGTGGATTGGCCTCGGCGAGGCTTACAAGAACAGCGGTCGGTACGCTGCTGCGGCTAAAGCTTTCGACCGCGCATTAGCCTTGAATCCCGAAAACTGGATATCTCAGTATCAGCTAGGGATAGTCAAAAGGGAAGTGTGCGAATATGATGAGGCAATAGCTGCGTTCGAGGCTGTTTTGGAAAACCATCCAGATGAAGATAGCATTCGAGTGGCCCTGATTGAGTCCTATTTATTGAGTGCACAAAACAATCTAGAAAATGATTTCTATAGTCGCGCTATCTCACGTGGAAACGAGTGCATAACTGCTGCTTTATCAGCCGTGGAGGCAGGAGTAAACACTCAAGATTTATGGAAGTGCGTTGGTGATGCCTGCGAACTTTACCTGATTGTCAGCTCTCAGGAGCATAAGGTGAACCTTGAGGAGCTAGTCACATTGTTGTCAATGGGCTGCGATTTAACGAGTCTACCTTTTGAAGAAACTGAGGATATTCACCAAGCTTTACTGAAATTCAGCGTTCTTGCCTATGAGATCTCTCTCCAATGCTGTAGAAGGGATATGAGTAGCCGTGCTGCTGCTCATTATAATCTTGGCCTGGGCCATTTGAGAGCGTTCACACGGTGGGAAGGGGGAGAAGTTCATCGCGATGAAGCTCTTGAGCAACTTAAGAGGGCAATCAAACTAGAACATCGGAATGCGGAGTTTTGGAATGCCTATGGCATTGCATCCAGTTCTCTAAATGCGCGAGTAGCACAGCATTGCTTTATACGTTCTCTTACTTTTAACATAGCACAGCCGGCTGTTTGGGCAAATCTTGGTGCACTCTATATTTTGCATGGCGATTTAGAGCTTGCTGAAGAAGTATTTGACAAGACTCAATCATTAGATCCCGAGAAACCTTCTGCGTGGATGGGTCATGGGATTATCGAATCTGTTAAAGGGAATAAGAAGCAATCAGAGTCGCTTTTCGCTCAAGCTCATCTCATATCTCAAGGCAGTGTCAGCTTGGCTAAGCTGCTTTATGGCCTTGCGGTTCTAGAGCGCGAAAAGTCTGGAGAGCAGCTTATCAAAGGTTCGCGGCACGAGTTGGAGAGTGCCGTTCTTGCACTACAGAAGTATTTGATGGGTGCGCCAAATTCGGATCTGGCGTTAGCACTCCAGGGTATGTTGCTTGAACGAGAAAATATGTACGATGAAGCCACTACCGTTGTTTCCCATTTGTGTGATCTTTTAGAGCAAAGATACGAAGAATCGGAAACGGATGAAGATCTAGCCAAATTCGCGCGAGCTAAAGCGCATTTGGCGAGACTTTACCTTGGTGTTGGAAACTATGAAGAGGCGATAGGCCACTCACAGTTTGTAGCGGATATTGCGGCCGGGGACGCAAATCTCACTAATTGCGTCACCTCTGCATTGCTGACCTCTGGCCTCGGACTCTACTTTGCTAACGATCTGGATGCATCTATTGAGTGCTTCAAGAATGCGTTGGAACTGACAAATGAGGATCAAGATGTGGTGGTCCTTCTGGCTCAGGTTCTCTGGGCTCATGGAGGTGAGACGGAAAAAGAGGTTGCTCTTGACCAGTTGTACGCCAGCATCGGCGCAAAAGGAGCATCGTTAAAGATCACTTTGCTTTTGGGGGCTATCGGACTTGCGGATGATTCGGACCTTGTCGAGGCCGCTCGCGAAGAACTCGAAAATCTTTCCTTGGAGGATATGAGCTGTGACATGGACAGCAGCGTGCAAGAAGTGCTTTCTTCTATCGATAGGAGCAAAGAGGCTTGGCAAAGGGCTGCATTCTTGTGGCCCTCGAACTCGTCTGTGTGGAAAAATCTCGACATGAACGTAGCTTTACAGCTCGCTAAAAGCAAGAATTCAGTTGCAACAGCTAAGGAGCTTAGCGATGCATACGCGGCTAAAGCCACGGTCGAAGCCAGCCAAACAGCCGTTTTTTATGCTCCTTGGAACACCAACGCCTGGGCTAGCTTGGCTAGGGCTCTTAGCTAGACTGGGATGGCATGATATTTATACTTGATAGAAACATAGAGGCGAACTGGTAATTGCGTGCATTTCAGCGAATTACTAGCATAAGGTTCATTATTGTTTATAAATTAAATCAGTACTCTATATTTACAGAATGCAAACGTTGACCGTATCACGGTTCAATCTCAACTTGTTCCTCCTCCCGCATAACCTTGACATCTGGGTTAACTTTCTCCACAATGACCATCGCTAGGATACTTGAGGGTAGCGAATGCATTAACCTAATGTGAAGTCCCTTGAAAAGTGCCCGGAACAGTCCCACCTCTTTTATCAAATTTCGCGCTACTCGCACAACGCTTTGCTGATCATCTGGCCTTAGCTTTGCGATTTCATCAGAAACCGCCAGCTGCTGTCGCGTTTTAACAACATCCAGAAAATTCGAGCCAGTTGCAGCAGCAGTACTGGCTACACCAGAGGCCATTCCGTATTGGTAAGCGCTAAGCTCATTCCCACGGCCGTGGGGGTCGAAGTATGATTTGCACATTTCGTATGATGTCCACCATATTACCGAATGCGGCAAGAACACACCAATACCCTAAATTTGATCAGCCATCCATTACTCACAGGGAGCTTACCATCCAATAGCCTCTGAAAAAGCCCTTAAACCCCTCGCGATCATAGATATGTTTTACCAAGTTCCATGTCGAGCTTTTACCGGTTGTCTCCCAGATCTGTGCACGACCTTTGACAACCTCCATCGGCGTCCAAATGAACGAGGATGCAAGTTCTGCAACGGCTCCACTGACTACATAGTTGCTGATAGCTGACTCGCCGAGGTATGGTGTCAGATCGCGTTTGCATTGGCGATATGCGACCATATATATGGTGAATGCTGGGGTAGTCAGACCGACAGCCGGAAGCAGCCCGCGCCAATATCTATGAAAGGGCAGAATGTAGCTAAAATTGGTGGATGTTTGCTGCAGCGTCCGTATCGTGTCCACTGTACAAATAAAGTTAGCGATTTTGGGGATCGGGCGGTCCGAACGTACAGGGATGGAACACCACTTTACTGCCCACTGCGCCTGCTCTTGATAAAGTCAGTAACTGGCCGGTAACTTGAAAAAAAAAACTTACACGGAGGCTGCAATGGTGGGCAAGTCCATTATCAATAGAAGAAGTTACGGGTCGAGGTCCGAATCGAAAAACCGCTGCTCCTGTCGGCGATGACCAAACGTTTCGGACGACAGGAGAGAGCGCCAGTTTATGAGCGTGAATTTTCCGCACGGCTGAGTCGGAAAGGTGTATAACGCATCCGTGAAGTTTTCGTTTACAGCATATGGCAAGCAAGATTCTGTTGTATGTTTGACAAAATACTCCTCATTGCAACTGCTTTCGGCCATGTTTTATTTCCCGACGGAATATGTCTGCAATTAAACTCGACCCAGAGCTGACTGAAAAGAGCCGCAAGCCGCGTGCGGCTGTAATCTAAAAATTTAGCTTTGGGTGACTGCCGAATCTAGATAATCGGTAATAAAACTGTCGAACAAGATATTTCCTCTTCAACGATAGCGCAAGAAAATATGTCTCTTAGTTGTTGTGGACCTGGGTTCCGATCACCTGGACTCATCCTACATAATGGGTAGTGTGATAAGTCACTGCCTTTTATTGATAGCTGTTTAATGCATTCACACTTTATATTTCAACTCCAATCACGTTGATCGGGATTTTTCTGGAGATGTTTGGCCTCTACAACAAGTAAAAAAATGGTAATGGCCTTGACAGAAGAATAAGGCGTCTTGAATGAGATGCAAATTTCCAAGAGAATTACCGTATTCCAACCAGTGCAAGAGGTTGAAATCTAAAGAGGGGCTTTGCTGACCGCGACAAGCTACTATAATAGCACATGATTAGACATTGTGTAAGCGAGTTACTTAACAAGGAAATGTTGATATATTAGCAGGAAAGGAGTATAAATGCTTGGCTTTCTCACCCTACCTCACTGCGTTATCACACACTTCTTTCTTTGAATATATTTAAGCACAATGAGTGATATCGGACCACATTGCACGCGGAATATGCCAAGCTTTGAGTCTATGACAGGATACTTCCACGCAGACTCCTTAGAGGCAGTTACCGTTGAGCAGTTCAAGGCAGATAGACGCAGGAAGATGTGCTTTGAGAAGCGAATGCAAAAGCAGCTTCAGTCTGAGAACCGAAAGCAACTAGCTCTAGACACCTCTCAACATTCAACACCTGCAGACCCATCTCTCCCCATTCCGCAGCAAATTGTTACTCCTCCTATTCTCGGTAGCTCTTTTGCACCCGAGACTCTTCCTTTTCTCGCAAACTTGTCCAGCAACTCAGATGAACTGATTCCAGTGCAGTTGGTAGAGGAAAACACCTTGTACTCCCTTGTTCAAGCTGGATATTTTGAACCACCGGCTTTGCTAAGCAGTCCAATATACAGCCAACCTTTGTTGACCGACTCTTCTCAGTACTTCAACAGCTATAATCAGGATTATTATCAAAGCGGAGAATTTGATTTGGCACAGTACATTTATATTCCCGAATTAAAAGACTTGGCGCCAACTCCTGCGGCTGCACTCCCTGAGCCGGAAACTCAAGAGCAAGTGCCCATGGCATCGGATGATTTCTCTTACCTAGCAAAAGATATGGAGCCTGTGATGCAGCCGATTATTTTCCCACTGCCGTCTCCCCCAGCTCTTGATACAGCAGTGAATGAAGGAATCGGAACGCCCGTCCAGTCTGTGGTAAATCAAACAGACTTAATCGACTGTCAACTCCCCGCGGAAGAACATGGCCTGTATTCTAGCCTCCAATAGGTTTCAGCCCGAATACCCTGAATAACGAATTCTTCTCGATTGAAGATCTTCTTGCATTTGCTGAACTTTACCCGCCGCTGCCAATTTTTGACTATGGCAGCAATTCGAGCATACTACCAACTTCCGTCGCACCATGGCAAACAATAAATGTCGACCTATCTGGAAATATTGCTAATTTGTCTAAATTATAATCTGAATATCGTTGCGGAAGTTGAGATCCCTTGTGGTGTGTGGCTGTTGGCGAAACAAGAAAAATATCTAGTAGATTTTAAGTAAAAGGAATGGATAAGGAAAAGTTAACTTCTTGTACTTCCCGATATGCTACGATTGTAATGCAATCATTTCGCTGGAAAATTTATCGGATATGTATCGCTTTTAGATGTCTCTTGAGGACGAAAATAACCCTGGTATATCTCCCTCTCTCCCATAACACACATAATGTCGTGTGAAGCTTGGTTTTACGACGCAGTAAGAGATTTGAAGGACATGAAGGGTCAGCTTGAAGATCTT
The DNA here is from genome assembly GCA_030558855.1 of Blastobotrys indianensis. Lineage (NCBI taxonomy): Eukaryota > Fungi > Ascomycota > Dipodascomycetes > Dipodascales > Trichomonascaceae > Blastobotrys > Blastobotrys indianensis. The sequence continues at coordinate 71,651 of JAKTQK010000020.1, forward strand.
ACTCTTCTGACTCGAGATGTCAATGATTATCAATTCAATGCCCAGAGAAGAGACGCCAAGGTGCAGCGATACGTCAAAAAGCATGGTTCACTCGAGCCGTTCAGCGTTAACGAGGACCAATACTACGACAGAATACGAAGAAATTACAAAGAATGCCTTCGAGTTCAGACCGAGCGTTTGGAAACAGCACAGCGGTGCTTGGTGAGTGTATGGACCATCACAGGTGGATATGTCTACTAACCGACACAGATTGATGCTGCAACTCAGCGTCTCAAGGCCATGAATGCAAACGTTACACAGCAGCCGCATAAAGAGAGCGAATCTGAAACTGATCTATCCTCCCTGTGTCTATGTGGACTAGGGAGCCTTCCTGGCCCGATGGTAGGTTGCGACAATCCATCCTGTACTGGGAAATGGTTTCACTACCAGTGTGTTGGTATCATCGATGCACCTCTTGGTGATTGGTACTGTCCCTCATGTACACTGGAGCTATTTCAAATGTGAATATTTAAGGTAGTAGAATCATTTAATTAAAAACAAAGGGGAATAAAATCATTTTAATAGGTTGCAATGTCTATGAGAAATGCAGTTTAGTTAGTTGGCAGGCTTTCGGACAATGTACAATTGCATAGGCGTAAAGAGTCCCTCTTTAGCACCATTGACGAGATGAATAGCAGCTTCTTCAAGAGCCTGAGTCACCTTCTTGGAGCCCTTTGGAGCGATACCAAGCTTCTCAAGCAGTCCGGTACCTTCCATAGTGATAGCACGACCAATCTTGGAGGTTCGGAAGACCGTGAAAAGATCGCCGATAGACTGCACATGCTTAACTTCACCAGCAAGGGGGTAGTACCATGGGACCTCATCGCCGACTGCGGCCATATCTCGAGCGTACTCAATCTCAAAGCCGACATTCTTCAACGCCTGTCGAGCAACTTCCTCCTTGTACATCTTTGGAATACCATCACCAACCTCGATACCGTATGCGATTTCTCTGTGTCGGGCATTGGTTTCATCGTAGTTATCGGTTAAGACCCACTCGTAAACACCGAAAACTCCACCAGGCTTCAAGACCCGATAAATTTCACCATAGACGCCCTCCAAGACTGGGGCGTGCACGGTTGCTTCAATAGCGTACACCGCATCAAAAGAAGCATCCTTCAAGTCCATCTGCATGAAATCACCCTTGACAAAGTCGAGCTTGTCGGCGAGGTTCATCTTCTTGGCATAATGATTAGCTCGGCTGATCTGGTAATCGTTATTGTTCAAGCCGGTGATGTGGCAGCCAGTAAATCGCTGGATTTCTCGAGCTGGGCCGCCAACACCGCATCCGACATCGAGAACCTTCATATCCTCGTGAATGTTCATCTTGTGTGCCAAGAAGTGCTCGTGTCGGGCAGTGGCCTGTCGGAAAGCCTCTCCCTTGTAATACCGAGAGAAGTGGAAAGAAGAGCCCCATCCGTACTCATAAACTAATCACAAAGTTAGCGCTATTCGAAATATTTGCCATTTCTCAACATACAGTCAGTGACCAAGTTGTAGTAGTGTTTGGTCAAGGCAGAGTAATCATCCAAACGAGCCTAGAAAAAGTTAGCAGATCTGACCTTCACGCTCATGATCCCATACCTGCTTGTCCTCCTCGGACTCAGTCTTCGAGTCTCGCTCCCAGTGCTTGAAGTAGCCGTCCACAGCAGCCTGAGTTGCCTCCTTGTTCTTGGAGACAAATGTTCGGAAACCAGCAGATTCACCGTCTCCGTGCATGGCCTTAGCGAAGGCGGCATCGGTTTCGAAATCCTTTGGTGCTAGCTTTTGCTTATCCATAGTTGAAGATGAATATTATTTTAAGATGGCTAGTTTTGAAAGAGAAAAAAAAGAGCGGGTTAGAGGGTATTAGTACTCCGGAACTTTGAAACGAGAGTGTGTTGAACCTGTTGAGTCGGAAGAAATCAAAAAAAGGGGTCTGCTGGCAGTAGATGCCCCCCCTGGCGGCGCGGCCTGTGCAAAGTGGTCAGATTTTTTTTTTCCAGCGGCGCATCCTCCGCCATGTGAAAGAACACGACGAATACGAGCCGCATCGCTGCACGGCTCGCAAGCTTGAAGAAAAAAGTGCGAGGAATACGCCAGGCGGGCTGAGCGCGACGACAGCGAGTGAACACAGTGTCACTTGCACAGCAATCCGTCAATCTGGAGAAGACGCACAGTTTGAGAATACGAGCTAAATTTACGAGTTAACTGCAGATCGAGAGGTAAAAAAGCCTATTCGAGATCTAGATAATCAACGACCGGGACCTGCGGGATAATCAAGTATATTCGATATGACGCGCACCTATGATGATTCTTCGGCTGGCTCGTTTAAGTTTTTGTCGGGGTTATAGTTCGACCGACTCCCCGCTGGATTTACTTTGGCTGAGCTTCATCGCTCGTATGGCTAAGCGAACAGTGCATCCCTATTTGCGGCCGAAAAGAGAATGATGTACTGTAGTGGTTTGGGGTAAATGCAGCGTCCGCCCCGCGATGAGCGGCTTTAGTGCACTTGGCTTCTTGATAGGCTACAAAATCTATCGTAAATATAATTTGGCTGGTGGTCTGTGGGCGTGCATAGTTATACTTTAAGACTCCAATTATCCATGACTCCCTCGACCATGCATTTATTAGACTTTGCAAAAGAGCACAATGATTTCCACACGGGATCGGCCTTTTCAAGCATGGAAGCATTTCCCACTATAATTAGGCCGTATCTGGCCCTAGTTAAAGCGACATTGAGACGCCTTGGATCTGCAACAAAGCCGATAGCATTTTTTACATTAGAACGAACGCAGCTGAAGATGATGTAATCCTTTTCGCGGCCCTGGAACTCATTAACAGAAGCTGTCTCTATCTGGGCCAAGTAATTACGCATCTGCAAGTCCTCAGTCGCCATCAACATTATCTTTTGACCAGAGTAAGGAGTAATAATTCCAATGTCTTTTGGAGCAATGCCACATTTGTTGACCAGCTCTTTAACCAGCTCATAGCAGCAAGAAAGTTCGCCTTGATTGAAATAGGTTGAACCAAGCGACTTTGTCTCTTAGCCATTGACATGCCAAAACATAAACGGTGCCGAAAATTGGGGCCATGGGAAACGACGACTCTTAGAAAGCGACTCTGTATCCAGCAGCTTTACTCCATCTTTGATAAGCCCATCATAAAACTCACGAGAGGGAAACTTTGATATTGCCGGTTGCATTCTATACTGCACATCGAGAAGAATTGGTTCGTGACCCAGTTCGATTAGTCGCTCAAACAATGAACGATCTAGCCCTCGAGTTTTCGCCTGCGGGTTCATGACAACTGGGGATAGTTGCTTATGATCACCTACCAGTACAACTTGCTGAGCACCAAGCGTGATTGGAATCATGGTTTCGGGCTCGACTGATTGGCCAGCCTCATCGATTAGAACAGACGGGAAATGAAAGCCGGAAAGAAGCCCATCACCTGCTCCTGAGCAAGTACAACACACCACATCCGCTTGGGATAAAATCCGTCTTGAGATAGGCCGTAGGTTCTGTTTGAGATATTGCGACTGGGCGCTCCTTAAACAAGTGCCTGTCCGCTTCCTCAGTTTCATTATATGCACTAGCATCTTGTCTGTACTGCTTTCAATGATACGGTTCTGCAATGTTAGCTCGGGAATCGGCGTCCACATTTTTCCCCGAGCTTTCGACTGTAGTCTGACCACATTAAGACCGATCTTAGAGAGCTTATTCGCCAATTGATCCACTGCGACGTTAGACGGAGCGCAGACGAGAACTGGCTGGGATGTCAATGTTTTTAAATGATACGCTATTGCTGTCGAGATGACTGTTTTGCCTGTGCCTGGGGGGCCCTGAATAAGAGAAACAGGTCGGGAGAGCACTGTCAAAATTGCTGCACGCTGCTGTGTGTTCAAACTTGATGCAACTGGGTCGTTCGGTATTTTGAGCAAAGTCTGGGGAATTCTTGATATTACCGATAAAGATGTGTCTGCTAATTCTGTGATATTCGTGCGCACAAATTCGGAACAGGCCCTATCACTAAATTTGCAAAATTTTACCATCGCATGAAGCATCCTTAATTGCGCTTCATTTCCCTTAATTCCATGCAATCCAACAATTGCGATTTGCTTATCAAGTGCTACCGATGATGATTTCAATCGAACCTTGAAGCCGCGCTGCTCGTCGACAGATACTATTACAGCCGGCTCAAGATCATTGGCTGCACTTGCATTAAACAGCCGCAGGTTGATTCTTTTGTCCTTTCTGAGTAGAACGACTTCAGGTGTTTCAGGCAGTGTGAAGGAATATAGGTTCACGTCACTCAGCCAAGTGAGTGTGACCGGAAATCGTTTTGGCGATTGCTTGCAGTTGCGTTCCAGTTCGAGAAGGGCAGTAAATACACTCTAATATTCATGGTTGTCTGTGAATGTACACTTCATAGTCGGCCGTGATATGCGTAATTATAAATTTCATTTCAAGGCTAGAAGCTTCGAGTTTCATTTTATATGCTACCCGTACAATCTACTACTAGCTCGTTGAAATTTTGGCTTTGAGTCTATAGACCTAGAACACCCTTCAGTGTGAAGAAATATCAGAATTAAGTTTATAAATCAAAATGGTCGTCTGTGACTGAACTGGGCTGGCTGTTTTTGCGGATAAGTCTCCCTCCACTTCACATAGCTTTGACTCATACATAGGCGAGCTGCAATCATCAAAATTCAATTCATTATCATTCGTATGCTACCTTCAAACTGCTATAAAACTCGGCATTATATATATTCTTTAGTATGCCTAAACAGCATGTTCTTATTCCACGCCGTTTTCCTCATTATTCCTGTAATATAAGCCCTGTTTCAGTTTCTACCGTTTCATTTCCTGCGTCATTCTCGTCTTTAGCAATAATAGTTGACTGGTCCTGTGAGCTGTCATCAATGGCTGTATTGGTGAGAGATCCTGTTGTCACGTCACCAAGTTCGCCAACATTCTTAGAACCATCCTCGAGCTTGCTAATTGCCTTATCTAGTGCAAGTTTAAACTTTAATACGGCGTTCTTAGACACTGAATCGCTCAAGATTCCAGATTCGAGCTGGTGATCAACTTCTTCCAGGATCTCTTTAAGTAAGGCCGGGTCTGTACTGCTCGGGAAACTGAGTTTGTTGAGCGCACTACACAGCGCCTTTCGCTCATCCTTTGACTCAGTCTGCCGCAACCGCTTCAGAATTTCAACGCACAAGTCGAGGTGTACCATTGACTCTTTAGCTTCAGGTGAGCTTACAGCGGATCTTTGTGGGTCTGTCCAATCAACAAGTTGCTGAATTATCAAAGTTGGCGATATCATCTCGCTATCGCTGTTTTCATACGAGCTGCATAGTCGCCTTACACTATCGACGACTCCTCGCCCCACCCGCCGCTGGTTTTCAATAGACGAGTAACAATAAGCCGGCATGCAGAAACTGAGAATCTGTTTCAATGGCTGATTTTCAGCCGAATTTCCGTCGAAAAAGACCAGTATGAGCGCCTTGACTAGGTCATCATCGATGAATATATTTGCCATCAGCAGCTTACAAAGTGCTTCTGCCGCCAATGCCTGTACCTCTGGTTCCTCGTAGCTCTTTGCTCCTCTGTAATACATCTTATAGATGGTCATGGATTCTACACCATCCTCAGTGTCTAGTATTGATGTGCCGTGAATCATTAGGACATCGGTGACTATCCTCAACGCTTCAAGCTTCAGCTGATTATGGCCCTTAGTAAAACACAAGACAAATAACTGAAGGTTTTCAACAGTCAAGTCTTTGCTCAGGAGACAAGCAAGGCCGAGACATCTCAGCCCCCTCTCCCTTACCGGCACATCGTGAGACCTGACAGCGGGTACAATCAAGCCATTTAGCAGGGAGGTCAAGTGGACATTTGTATCCAAGGGCTTTTCCGTTACTTCTAAAAGCCCCTGGGCGATTGACAGACAGCTTAATAGAGCGACAAGCTCTTTCTCCGCGTCTTCCTCTTGGGAGTCCATCAAAGCATCTCGAATATCCGAGACGACCTCAACAATGACTTGAGAGCAGTCTGTTTCACTTACCGAGAGCTTTTTAATCACAGCCACCGCATGCTTGATGAGTTCTGGGCTAAGGATCTGCTTGACGAGAATATCCCGAAGCATGGATAAGATATTTCGCCGACCAAACTCATCGCCATAGTCGTACGTTTCCGCAATAATCAAAAGCTGCTCTACTATAAAAGTGGTCTCAACGTCACTTTCTTTTAATAGTAGATTCAAATAATGGTCAATCAACATTCCAAGCTTTGTAAGCTCTGGCATTCTCGTTTCTATGAGGTCGTGCAATTTGTGTTCGACACAGAAAGCATTAAAAGTTCTGGCGAGAAACACCGCTTCGGCAGTTAAATCCCCCCAAAAATCACCGTTGAACTCGATCTTGTCGAGTGTGTCCTTTCGATTTTCAAAGAAAATGCGCATTGCCGTCTCCGCAATAACACTGTTGATAACATCGAGTCTCTCTAGGACTTCCAGCAGATCATTGTTGGTAGTATCTAACCACTTCCCCACAAACATTTCAGTTGCCGCTGCTTTCACGGTAGGATCTCTATCCCGAAGGCCCCACTGTAAGATCTTCTCTCTCATCTTGATCGTGAGCAGCCTAAAATCGCCAATCTCGATCATTGTGCGAGAATATACAGCTTTTCGATTAGTTGGATGGAGGTCCCAGGCGCGTTCAAGGAGATATGGTAAATTGTCGCTATTTTTCTCCAAGTTGAATAGGACCGCCCGTCGAACATCCGCACTCGGATCATTTTGCAGAACGGACACTAGCATTTGTGATACTGATGCATAATCGTCATCATCTTCTCCATCATCGACACCTTGAAGTCTGGAAAGTGCCAGAGCACTTTGGAGTCTGACAGTCTGCTCTTTATCGTAAAGTCGCTTGCTCAAGTTGTATTTTAAAGAATCGAACAATTCGTCCCCCACATCGCCCAAGTGGTTGATCACGGCTGCTATCAGCTGGCTCGACCTATAGCGCACGACCTTGTCTTTAGCTGTCAGTCCTCTAATGAGATGCCGAATAAAGAATTCAACAAATCGTGTAGCCACCGTGTCTTCGGCCCCGTCTTCTCGTGTCTGGATAAAACTCACAAATGTCTCGCACAGTTTTACCACCCGGTCGCCACAGGATTCCGATTTCTTGATAGGAAGTACCCTGTTGACCATTCGAGCAAAAGTGTGATTGAACTCTCGTTCTAGCCCAGCTTGTGCTGCTCTGTCTTGCACGTTCTTCAGCGATGCTACCAACTTTCTATGGCTTGCCACCGTTTTCTGAGCATTTTGAAAAGTCTGTGCGACAAGTTTACGCAGCTGAATCAGGTCGGCCTCGGTAACACCTTCAGGCAGTTGTGTGGGCATGATGAATTAGGGTATCGCTTGTAGCTGCTTGTCGTGTCGCCGCTCTCCGTTGTGGTGTAGACGCGACGTGCAACAGGTAAACATTACTGAGCCGCATCTACAAAAACGGTTGCTATGGCGACTGGTCAACCCCGTCGGTCTCTAGTGAGGATAAAGAGACACAGAAGAAACCGGAAGAGATGGCGGAAAAAGAAGGGTCGCTCGTGTACGCAATGGTAGCATAAACTACTACATGTATTCACTGGAACCTACTTTTGGTGAATATTCTTCTATTCGCAGTGTTTCCGCGAGTCACAGACATCGCCATGATTCAGCCGTGCGACCAGCTGCGCTCGCGAACAAATTTCAGCTGCAACAAAAAAAATTTCGAATTAGGAGATTACTCGGTACTCACAGAGACAACGTCCATTATTCGTCTCCAAAGTAAAAGATGGACATCCATCGTTGTCGGTTCATCGACTATTCGCCGCACTCAATAACATCTCTAAAATTCAGTGCCACTTCATCGGCACAAAATGCTTCATATGACCTTCGTCTTGCCGTTGGCAGATCAAATGGCGACATTGAAATATGGAACCCACGGTACAGTTGGTTTCACGAAATGACCATGAAAGGCGGCAAAGGGCGAGCAATCGAGGGATTAACATGGTCCACTTCAGAAGATGGTGATCCAAGACTATTCTCTATAGGTGGGTCAAGCTTTATTACAGAATGGGATCTCAAGACCGGCCAGCCCTTAGTCAACTACGACTGCCATGCCGCAACAATCTGGTCGATAGCAGTCTCTCCTGATGGCACTAAGCTTGCAGCAGGATGTGACAATGGTGCCGTGGTGATTGTCGATATAGCTGGCGGTCCAGGCGTGATTGAATACGAAAAGCGACTACAGAGACAAACAGAGAGAGTATTGAGCATAGCGTGGAGGGGTAAAACTCAAGTTGTGGGTGGGTGTGCAGACGCTCGGATTAGAATATGGAGTACTAAAGATGAGGATAATGGTCGTGTCATTGCTACCATGCGAGTGGATAAAGCCCGAGGAGAAAATACACTAGTGTGGTCGGTTCTGGTACTAAAGAATAAGCTCATTGTGAGCGGCGATTCAACGGGGAGTGTAAAGTTCTGGGATGGAAACAATTTTTCCTTGCTCCAAACATTCCAAGTGCATGAAGCTGATGTTTTGTGTTTGACTTCCGATGTAAAGGGAGACAGTGTATTCTCTGCCGGCGTTGATAGGAAAGTGGTAAACTATAGAGTTGTCGACTCGAAGCTGAGGCGATGGGCCAACGTTTCTAGCCGATTGCTTCATAGTCACGATGTACGGGCCATGGCATCATTCGAAGCCAAGGGTGCCAATTTCCTGGTTAGTGGCGGTGTAGAAAGCACCCTAGTCGTCAACTCTGTCAAGGACTTTATGGACGGCATGTTTCGAAAAATTCCAATCACAAAGCACAAGCCATGTGTATCGGTCACACCAAAGTCAAGGTATATAACAATGTGGGAAGATCAGACTGTCAAGATCTGGAGAGTTGACAAGCAGGCCCAAATTGATGAAGACGGTAAGGGCAGAAAATTGGTTCTCAAGATGGTCCTGAATAATGAAGAGAATATCACGCATGTGTCTCTATCAGAAGATGGATCAGTAATAGGAATCGCCACCCTGGCTGAAATCAAGCTCTTCAAACTCATTCCAAAGGATGACAGTTTACAGGTCGAAAAAATCGAAAGCCAGCTCTCCGAGCTTGGCGCTACTCTTCTGCAGTTCATTGGAAACGATCGACTCGCAATAATTACCCCAGAATCGGATGCCATTGTTTACACATTGGGCAGCGAGGAAGCAGTAGAGCTTGATGGAAACGACAACGTTGCGTCAAAGGACAAGACCAAGCTTGCATACACCTCCAACATTACCCACATCACGGTGTCTCAAGATAATAGCTTCCTCGCCACAGCACGTTACAGTGGTGTAATAGACATCTTCGACCTAAAAAGCGATGGCAAGTATGTCGGCTCCCTGGCACGAACTTCTGCACCGCCGTGTGCTATCAAATTCACAGCATCGAACACTCTGGTGGTTGTCACTGCAGAAAACCGAGTTTTCGAATTTGACGTTGAAAGGAGGGCACTCACTGCTTGGTCGAAGCGAAACTCTGACCTACTGCCGCGAGAACTACTCAGTCTAGTTGACAAGTGCTGCGGGGTCTTTTACGATGTCGCTGCTCCTGAACGCATCTGGCTGTGGGGCGCAAACTGGCTCGCCTTTATCGACCTTGGTGTAAACATTTCTGTTGAAAGAGCTCCAAAGCGAAAGCTTGATCGGTTAGGACTACTGGCATTGGAAGGCGAGGAGGTTGATCAGGAAGACCGGCGTGTCGATTACGAGAACGGCACTGCATCTCCTGCGTCAACATCGAGCAATTCTTCTTCCACTCGACCGTTCTGGATTACTTATAAATATCGTCCGATACTGGTGGCAGACTCGCTAGGGGAGAATGAATTCGCAGTCGTTGAGCGTCCACCGTTCAGCATTCCGCTTCCACCTGCGTTCTGGAGCACGCATAAAATTAGCATGTAATGAATTAACTGGCATATTTTCCCAAACAAAAAGAAGCGTCAAAATACTTCACAGTGCGAAGTTTCAATTTCGTAGATTGATGATGTTAAATACTATACAATGATGCTAAGGGGGAAAGACAAAAAAAAGGTTAAACAAGGTCATTAGTAGTCTCTGAACAGTTTGACCAGCCCATCAACGCGCATAAGCTGTGCAAGCAGTTTTTCCTCTCGTTTCCTCAGCTTGTTCAATTCAAGCTTCTCCTGCTCACTTAGGTATTCTTCTTCATTGTTCTTGACATCTTCACGATCGAGTTTAGCTAGAAGGATTGAGTTTTCTTTCCGTTCGGCAAAGAGTCGCTTGTATATGTGATGCATGGCGACATACAGATCTTCAAGCAATTGTGCCTGCGCTCGTTGTGGATTGTGGTACCATAAGAAGAGTGTCTTTTTGGGTGCACGATCATTAGACTTTGCAATTTCTTGAAGATCGAGAGCCCCGCAGTCTTGAAGCAAGCCCACAGACTTGCGGTAATCTGCAGCTCGCAGAAGAGCCACGTTATCGAGCATAGATTCCTCGACTTTGCCCTTTTCTTGGATGATTCTTAGAACACGGTATGAAACGGTGCCGAAGCGGTCGCGAATAACCGTTTCGAACGTGGCCTTCCGAACTTGAACCATCAAGTCATCCCAAGGAATATGCCATTCATCTGTGCCAATTTTTTGAAGAAAAGGTAATGATGAGTCTACTAGAAGCTCCAGATGATGCCGAACTCCGAAGATTGAATGCTGTTTGTGGGTGGCCCCGTTGCCGTTCTCGGTCCCATTCTCTAGAGGCTCTTCGTCATCAGACGCAAACTCATCCATGCTTTCGTCGCCTCCATTTTCAACAAACCCATCTTCGGTTTTCTGCCGCTTGGAAGAATTGCCGATACTCTCCATCGTCCTTTTCCGCGAGACGCTTTTGTATATCGATCCTTCGATATCGAGACTGGGATCCAATCCCCGTAGGATATCACGCGTCGAAAGATTAAATTCTTTCCCAATGTATGACCGCATGCGGCATCTATGCAATTTTGGGGTTATATGCTTGAGCGCATTTTCGTATACTTTTGCCGTGACATTGCCAATCCGCTCCTGTACCAATTTCACTAGCATTTGATTTCGAGCTAACACCAAATACTTTTCATAATTCACACCGATAACCACTTCAGGGTCGATTGTATAGCCCTCGTGGACTTCTTTACGTATCCGCTTCCTTTTCAACATGCTTTTGTCTTCCAGCTTGAGTAGCCCAACATTAGGCACGTCTCTGCTTTCTAGAAGCTCCTCCAATGTGCGCGACGATGCAGCAGTGGCAGCGGCTAACCTGGCAGCATCTGATTTAAGCTTAAGATCGTGCTTCACGGCAAGAAGCTCCTTCTTGAGCATTGTCGCACGAATATCCTCCAGTGGATGGAACTCGAAATCCATGACTGGATTCAAAATTCTTTCCTGCATCAATTTCGTCACAAGTTCCGTGATCTGTTCCTTGTCCGAATTGTAGTTTTCAAGGTAGTCTTGTGCTTTCATGTTGCCGTATACTAAAACGTTCTTCACCACTTCAGCAGACAGATCATCTTCATTGTTTTTACTGACCATTGCGACAATCTCGCCGTTCCATAGTACGCCGTATATCTGGGTCCAATTAGCATAATAGTAGACTACTGTTGATCCAGCGTCCTGCCAATTTAATAAGAACCGGTTTTGCAGTAAAGCCACCAGGGTTCTATTGACCGTCGACTGGGCTAGCTTTGCACGTCTGGCAATTTGCACGGCGGTTTGGCGACCATGGTCAAATAGAATGCGCACGACTTGTGCCGCAAGCTCTCCATACACGTCTGTTAAAATGACGCGACAGAGATTTGCCAATCCATGTGTCGCCATTTGATGGTAAAAAGACTGCTCGTGGATTCACAAGACTCCAAATTTTTTTTAAATGGCGTCGAACCTGGATTTGGAAAAAATTCAAGTTAAATTTAGCGTCCTAGCCGGGAGTCGAAATCTGCCCACACTCGCACTATCCTCGATTGGCATCGAAGCCAGTCAGCATGCGACAATCAGATAATCTTATGAAGTGCACAATAATAAACGAGTTATAAGACTTACAATGCTCGAAAAAGAGAACTTTAAGACTTCAGCATTAATGTCATTGGTCACGTGACAATTTTTTTCTAGGATGGTTTGCTCCAGTCACACTAGGAACTGAAAGCACGATTAAAGATATTACACAATATATTTGAGCTTTTTTCAAATCAAAGACTCTAACTAAGAATCAGTCCTTAAGTGACACCGGTTTTTCAATATTGCTGGTCGCTGGCTGCTCTGCCAGGGCTTCGCTTTTCGGCTCGATTATTTCGCCTACAAACCTCTATTCTCTGATTGGCTAGTAGCGCGGCCCAAATTTTTCAGAACCCACAGCCAAAACGACACACAGCAGCAGAGCACACACCTCCAAACTAAAAATCTCCAGTCTTTCACCAGCTTAAGGATATTCCAATGTTGTCGCGAAGCATCAGAACATCCGCTGTCCGACGATGCTACAGCTCTGCTGCGGTCACTTCGACTGAAGCTGCTGGAATCAAGGTTGTTGCTCGAGACGCTGAGTCTCCGGTGTCGCGAGTATCGGTAGTGGTCAAGGCTGGTTCTCGATACGCTCCAGTTCCAGGTGCAGCTCACTTGCTCAAGAACTTTGCTTTCCACACGCAGACCAGCACAAAGTCAGGTCTCCGACGATGGCGTGAGAGCGAATTGGTGGGTGGTACTTACAGCGCACAGCTTGGTCGAGAAAACATTGTATTGAGCGCGGAGTTTTTGCGAACCGGTCTTCCTCACTACGTTGAGAACGTTGCTGACGTTCTTGCTAACTCCTTGTACAAGAAGCATGAATTCGTTGAGCGAGTGCTCCCACAGTCTATTGCCGATTCTCGAAAGGCCAATCTCGATACTGCATTTGTGGCCCTCGAGAACGCCCACGCCGTAGCGTTCCGAAAAGGTCTCGGCAGCCCTCTTTACGTCCAGGACTACTCGCCAGTCTCTGTTGAGGATGTCGCCAACTTTGGCCGTGAAGCTTACACCAAGGACAATATCACCATCTACGCTACGGGCGTCGACACAAAGGACTTTACCGATTTGGTCGCAAAGCACCTGCCAAAGCTCCACTCTGGCGCCGCTCTAAAGCCAACACACGCTGTCAAGTTCCACGGCGGCGAGTCTCGAACTCCATCGGCCAGCGGCAACTCGATCGTCATTGCATTCCCAACTGCTCCATCTGCCGCTAACGCCTTGGTCGCCAAGGTGCTCGGTGGTGAGTCGCATGTCAAGTGGTCTGCCGGCCAGAGCCCTCTTTCGGCTGCTAGCCTCAAGACTGGTGCTTCTATCAAGGCATCTGCTGAGAACTACTCTGATGCCTCGCTCCTTTACGTTACCATCACTGGCCCAACTGCTGCCATCGCCAAGTCTGGTGCCGTTGAGGCTGTCAAGGCCATCAAGGGTCTCTCCAGTGTGACTGAGGAGCTGGTTTCCCGAGCCATTGCTCAGGCTAAGTTCGATGCCGCTGCCAATGCCGACGAAAGCTTTGTTGCTGCATTGTCTGGCGAGGCTAAGGTCGCCGGTGATGCTGCCTCAGTTAAGAAGACTGCCGGTGAGCTTGTCAAGGGTCCTATTGTGCTTTCCGTCGTAGGTAACGTCCAGGAACTTCCATACCTTGACGAATTGTTCTAATTACACACTCTGACCAAAACAAGAAGAAAAAAAAAATATTTTTGTCATCGATATATACATGAATTTTTTTGCTAGATATTTTTTTTGCTCAGAAATAAGGCCCCCCATTCGGGTGACTTCCCCCTCAATCATGTAGAATAATAATCTGAACGAAAAGAAGAGAACCATGGCCAATCATCATGTTTCCACATTTAGCACTGGAAAGAACCAATGGAATCCGTCTTTTTTGGAAATACCTTTACCCTTGTGATTCTTCTCAAGCATACTCGCCGACACGTAAATACCAACACTGGATCGCTTTAGCAAATCAAGCTCGGTGTTTGTAGCTTGAAGCATAGTAGTGAGGCCGTCAATCATCTTCTTGCATTTGTTGGCCTTTGTTTTAGCTAGCAACGCCAGATCCTTGGCATTCTTGTATTGTGAGATGGCAGAACAGTACTCATTGTAAGAAGGAGCTTCTGGAACACCTACAGAGGAGAAAGGCTTCATGCGTAGCTTATACATGAGCTCTTCGGTAGTAACCGGGTTTGTCGGATGGTCTTTGATAAGTTTGAACTTGTCGAACGAAAGCGCGATCAAAAACGACGCTTCGCAAAGCTCTTCTAAACAGCATGACTCGAGGCTAATCATGTGCAAGTACTGCAGCGCATTGTTAACTTGCTGTGGATTCCCACATGTCCTAACTTTCTGTGATAGGTAGTGCTGTACTCGCGCTAGCTGGTTGTTCAGTTCAGCAAGCAGATACTTGCAATAGTAGTACATGCGCGGGTATTCCCATAGCTTATAGGTCTCCAGCTCGAACCCTAAAAGAGCAACCCAAATCATCACATTCAGCTTCCGCAAGTAGACCCAGGAAGAGATTGGCAATGCATCAGCAACCGATTTGTTAGGCATTATCAAGGTATCTTTGATATTGTGCTTCGCTAGCTCCAGTTCCAGAGCTTCTGCTGAGACTTGTAGACTATCGAATGATACAATGCAGTGGGCTAGCGATTGGCGTTGACGAGACCGGTTCTGGCACATGCCGATCAGCAAGTCCCCGTAGCATAGCGCAGCTTGATCTTGGAATAGCGTTATCAAAGAGAAAACCTCCGGTTTTACAGCGGGTCCAAAGCACTTGTCATATGCCGCGCAGGTCATCTCAAGCATATCTTTGCGTACCCAGTCTCTGAACGACGTGTTGAGGAATCCATCTTGCGTTATTGTGCTCTGCAGACGAGCACGAACAAGGGGTAGTGCCCTTGGTCTTGTTGCTGAAAAAGTTAAGAAAAAAGCCAATGCATCTGTTGACCGAGCTACAGATGGCACTTTGTTCAAGCGTTCGTGACCATCAATAATACTCTTCAATGTCTCGTATCCATTTTCCCCCTCCCCGACTAATGATCGCGGCGGTGCAGTATTGGTGACCCGCGATTGAATGTGAATGCTGAAGGCACCTTCCAGCTTTGATTCGTCAGTTTGAGGTTCTATCTGGGAAATCAGCTTTTGAGAGTTGGATATGTGTGCCATGGACGACTTGAGCCCATCCGCCAGAATATGCATATAGTTTTGCCTCAGCTCCAGTCGATATTTAATATGAGGAGCCTCTTGTTGTTTGACCCAGCTTAGCGCTTTCTTCAGTATTGATACAAGTCTATCTTTCGAAGTGGTCTCCAGAAATAGGAAGCCCGCATTGCCGAGTTGGATATCCTCTTCTTGGTACAGGGCTGTTGCCCGCCCCATTACTTTTGATGCAAGATCAATTGACTTGATAGTCGCTAGAATGTAAACTTTGACAACATCACTCCAGCTCTTGACTTCGGCGGCGTCTGTGAGAAGCTCCTCCACGCCTGCAGAATGCTTCTGGCCCTCCACTGGCAATGAATCGGACCTTCTGTAAATATCAGTGAGGATTTCCTCCACATACACACAACTCAGAACATTCTGCATGAGTGAAAATCCCGAATGCCATGACATTTCTCGTGATAACAGTGCATCTATAAAACTCATCGCGGCGTCGCTCGTTTCGATCCGCGGCGCCGTATTCAAATCTTCTTGCAATGAATAATAGTGTAGTCCCGTGTCTATCTTGTCGCTTCCAATCTCGAGCGCGTGAATGACTTTCGAAAGCTCGCCTTCCTCATCGGCGGCTAGTTCACCAACCTTAAGCTCTAGAAATCAATTAGCTCGTTTGCAAGTAAAACTCGTACGTGAAGCAGCGTGGAAGATATCTTCTGTGATATCCTTGTAGCTCTCATGGCCATATAGTTTGACATCAGACGCATCTATAGTCGAGGCATCTTGTTCTGCCTTGGCAAGATCACTGGGCATATCTTTTAGCGCCTGTTTTGCGTGGTGATGATGGAACCAGTGGTTGGACTGCGACTGAGACATACACCGTTGAATATTCCACCTAATTTCGAATCGATGTGTGCTATCCGCTTAACTGATACATATTATTCGCACTCAGGCAAATCTGCCTATATAATCGCATTTAAAGTTTCTTGAATATGACGCTGAATGTTTCTCTTGGACTATTACCGACAAGATGTGAGCTATCCTGCCGCACGCTGCAGAGTAGCAAACTGTTGAATGGGGCCATCGCAGAGTTTCTCTCATAACCTGTAACATTTTGAAATTACAAAAAAAAAATTACAAATAATCTAATGAAATAATTCGTAGCACATGCAAGAAAACTCTACAACTTGGCGACGTCTTCGGCCTTGATAGGCTGAGCACCCTCTTTGTACATGGCAGCAATCTCCTCCTTGAACACCTTGGCAGCAACATTTCGCTTGACCTTGAGGGTTGGAGTGATAGTATCGTTCTCCATAGACAATGGCTCGAGTGCAAGAATAACGTTCTTCACCCGCTCAAAACCTTGGAGCACACCGGCCTCAACAGGCTTGTTGATGTTCACCAAAAATGCGTTTCTCACCTTCTTGTTATTATAGGTCTCGGCAAGGCTCTGCAAATCTGTAGCGGCGATGTTTTTGCCCAAAAGCTTGGATACCCATGGTGCGTAGAGTTCAGGATTGACACCTACGACTGCCACCAAATAAGTTTCAGTGGAATCACCATGGATAAAGATCTGGGCAAGAAGTGCAGATCGGGACGTGTAAACGTTCTCGATCTTTTCAGCACCAATGTACTCACCTTGAGCGAGCTTGAAGAAGTTCTTGACTCGATCAATGATATGAATTCGTCCAAACGAGTCGAGCTTGCCAACATCACCGGTGTGGAACCAGCCATCTTCATCGAATGCCTCCAGGGTCTTCTCGTTGTTCTTGTAGTAGCCTCGGAAGATCTGCGGGCCCCGAAGCATGATTTCACCTCGTGGCTCGGGCTTATCGTCGCTACTGTAACCAAGGTCTGGAACATCTCGTAGTCTAATTTCGCAAGTAAGACCGACTGGGCCGCAAGAGCCAGTATCGGGGTCGTTTGGCTGAGAAACACTGATACCAGACATGGTCTCAGTGAGACCGTAACCTTGACACAAATCGATTGCCAATGCCAGTCGTAGGAATTGGTGAGTGTCTTTGGAAAGAGGAGCAGAGCCCGACATGACGGTCTGAACGTTCTCGAATCCAATAGCCTTTCGAATCTTGTTGCACCACAATCGATCCCATACTGGGTGTCTCACGGAGCCTGTCTTCTCGAGGTGGGCAAGCTTGGCAGCGTATGCCTTTCGGGAAACATAACCCGCAAAGCCTGGAGCATCGAGAGTGAGTGTCTTCAAGGTGGACGCAATTCGGTTGAGTACTCGAGGTACCATGCACGTACCATGCGGTCGCAAGACAGCAATGTCATCCAGAATCTCGGTTAGTGGACCGTGTGGGAAACCGACACGAACACCAATACTCAAACTGTTAACAAGAGTGCATCTTTCGTAAATGTGTGCTAGAGGAAGCATGGAGAAGAAAGTCTGCTGCTCCTTGGTGAAAGTGACAGAGCCATGAGTAAAAGCCAGAGAGGAGACAATGTTTGAATGAGTAAGAATGGCACCCTTTGGATTACCGGTGGTACCAGAGGTGAAATTGATAGCGTAGATATCATCAACCTTTGGCGGTCGTCGAGCTCGAGGGTGCTTCTTGCCAATCTCTTCGATATCCTTGAACTCATACAGAGCCACTCCAAGATCTTCCGACCAAGCGCTCAAGATCTCGCATTTACTCTGGCCAACTGCCTCGTGGTCGAGCTTGGCCCTCAATGGGTCTAATGAAACAATGATTTTGAGATTTGGAAGCTTTGGCTTAAGCTTCAAGATAGCCGGAATGTTGGCCAAAGAAACGAATGCAATCGGCGACTCACAGAAATTGAGAATGTATTCCGACGTAGTCGGTCCAAGGGTATCGTAAAGACATACCGATGGAAGTGACTGTGAGATGCAAGCAAGATCTGTGACGACCCAGTTTCGGGTATTTGGACCATACACTGCAACAATGTACTTTCGGTCCTCGGAGGTGAGGCCAACGTGCTTGTTAACAACATGAACAATACCAGCACCGAGATTATCTCGTCGGTCGGAGATTTCTGCAAACGTCTGGAATTCGTAATCTTTTGACCACTGCTTGCTCTTCTCGTCCCACACACGCTCGCCCAGGGCGTCACGCTGTGGATAAGTGTCGATGGTCCTTTGGACCGCTTCGTAGACGGTTGTGATCTCTGGGTGGTAAGTGCTGATGATACCATCGGCGGTATTGACATGTCGGTACACCTCAGAGTAGCCTGGCTTCTTGGTGCCAGGAATTGCCACCGCCTGTACCTTGCCGAACTCCTGGCGGATTCGGATCAGCTCTGGATCCAGCGGGTCGTCCTTGGCAGAGACGTTCTTTGGCGGGCTGTGGAGAATTGGCCCGAGGCGTCGCTTGACCTCTGGGTCGAACTCAAAGTGGTTGGCGGACGTGACTGTCGACATGGCTTCTTTACGGAGATAAAAACCTGGGGGAGTCGTTCGGTATTATATACCTGCGAAGGGCAGAAACAAGATTTTGTAGGTGAAAATGCGGGGGAGATTCCCGAGGCAGGCGCTACTACCACCATCAAGCACCAGCACCGCATAAAATCTGGTTATGAGGAGGGGCGCACCCGCAGCTTTAGCGTTCCTTGGCCTCGCGTACTACACACACATACAGATCCACACACACACTTTGTACCGAGGCAGTCGAAGTCGTTCGTCGGCATAATCTTGGCTCGAGAGTCCTGCTTTGGCCGGCCCACACCCCCGGGTTTAATTTTTTTTTTTCAATTTCAAAAAAGGTCTTACACTGTATATGAGCTTTGCCTCCCGGATGACTCGGTTAGGGATAGTACACACCCATGTAGCTGTAAATAACGGTGTTTATCCTGCTGTCTAGTATGAAATGCGGAGGAGGGGTATCTGTTCTACTGCTAAGCCGCTTGAACTCCAACACTACCAACTGTGGAAAATTATATAAACCCGACCCTTTACACTGCTTTTTTTTTATTTTGATGATTCATAAAGATCATTGCGTTGTAATGGAATAGCGATGAGCTGGCAGCTTTCCGGAGCACTATGTCGGCATTCCTTCCAAACTCGCCTCCACATTACCAACCTCAATAGATACACTAGTTTTCCAAACTCCGGGGGCATGTTTTTAATCGGAAAGCCTTCAGCAATCTTAGCCCTTAAAAATAATAAAAAAGTGTCGGCCCCGATAAAACGGCTAATGACGACTCGTTCCGAGTCCGGATTGGGCGGTTGCCGGCATTGCCCACTAGAGAATCCTGTGCACCGACGCGCCCCGCTTCGTGCATGTCTGAACACTTGGACCATCTCAGCACCTGTGCGGCGTGCGGCCGTATAAGGTGTGATTAAGTAGTACTCTATACTCAATGCACAATGAAGAATTTGGACTGATTACCTTGGAATTATAGATCCTTGTTTCCATGTTATGTTTATAGCGGAGTTATGCGGCTCTTCTCTGTTCAGGGTCCTTACAAACTCTACCTAGGAGCAACCATGAGCTTACCACCAAACCTTGATAGACAAGGCTCTTCTGGACCAGATATTTACACTAAGATGTTTGTCTTTTTTAATTTCCTCCTCTTTACATCAAAGAAACAGAAATGGTTGGAATTGGAAGACTCGTTGCCTTAGCTGCTTGCACCGCTGGAGTCACATACGCTCAGCACTCTCATCAGGATGGCGATATTCCGCAACTCGCAGGCCTCAGTAGCAAAATTTTGACTATTCAGTCTAACATCAATGTTCTTATCACTGCCTATGGTGCGTCCATTGAGCCGAATACGGCCCCATCAGATGATGCGACCCGTGAATTGATTGAAGGAATGCATGAACAAATCGAGAAGGGCCTCCCCTTGGCGACCCAGGCATTCCATACTCATGCTCATTCCATCTCCCAGATTGCAACTGTCAGCCCATTCTTGTCCGCAGTGGGTCGTGGTGCCGAGCTGGTCACGTCCACTTGGACTGGCTACAATGTTGATCATGGAATGATTCATCCGGTTGTTATGCTAAGAACAGATCTTTTCCGGGTAGGAGAGTTTTTGAAAAGAAATAATAACGATGCATTTGGGAAGACACTGACAGATTTGTCCGAAAAAGTCGGTGTAATGCAGGACCAGGCCATGAGCAAGAACACTGAGATCCATAAGCGAGGCTTTAGTCTTTCCGATATAAAGAGTGCATTCGGCCAAAGCGAAAAGGTATTTGGCGAATTGACGAATCAGCTCATGTTTGACGATCAGCTCCAGGGCGCTTGTGTTGGCTGTCTTATGGATCTTTGCAGTGAGCTCATGTGTTACCTTGCCAGTCTCTGCGGCGGAGTGAACTCGGGTTTTGCCAAGCTCTTGTCTGTCAAGGGCGGTATTGATATTACAAGTGTTTTCAAGCCCGTAATAAATACCGTCATGAGCACTATTGATACATTTGAGACAAAGCTCAAACAACAGAGTCAATACGACAGCACTGTGGTGCCATCGGTGAACTTGCTCGCTACTAGTGTTTCCAATCTGGCAGATGTTACAGAGCGGTGGAAAATGGCCGACACATCAACAAGGCTCCATGCTCAAGCTAAGGATTTGACACAGTGGGCGGGCCAATTGGCCAAGAAGCAAGCTGATGCCAAACCGGGATCGAAGCGTAGTTCTCCTAAGCCGCAGCATTGATGACCACGCCAGACCTGAAGCAAGTATGCAAGTTGGTGCA
This sequence comes from Blastobotrys indianensis, assembly GCA_030558855.1. NCBI lineage: Eukaryota > Fungi > Ascomycota > Dipodascomycetes > Dipodascales > Trichomonascaceae > Blastobotrys > Blastobotrys indianensis. The sequence goes on from JAKTQK010000020.1 coordinate 92,565, forward strand.
ACAAGTGATATGGTGCTTGCTGCCAAAAATATGAACAGGAAGGTAACAGATTTGTTGGCTGAATTGGCTAGATATCAAACCCATCACTTCATGTCGAGTGAAAATGCCAAAGTGGGAACTCTAGCACTGGTATCAATGGAAAAAGGATTGAATGATTTCACAAGTATGCTTTTACGCAAACAAGATCGTCCGGTATCTCTTGTAGAACAAGTATCGAAGCTTGAGGATAATGTGCGCCTTTTGACTCGGATCACAAATACCATGCGCCTTAAACAGTATAGCGAGAAATTTGAAGAAAATTATGAAGAATTGAAAAAGTGGTACGAAGGTGGTGCAGAGCTTAGAAGAAGAATGACGGATGTATCCGATATGGATGCTGACCTGGATGATTTGAACCAGATGCTTATGGGGCATGGGCGGCTCTCCTGCTGCAAGATTGCCTGATACATGTACTCGACTAGGCAGGATTTTGGAGTCGATTTTTGAACTGGAAGGTCAATTTGATAATAAAAAACTGGAAAATACATTGGAAAAGACTAAACTGTGCACAGGCAAGTTTATAGTTGAGCTTGCATTGACGACTGACCGCGCACTGGAGCAGTCACTGACCCCATGTGTGCGGCAAGTTATATTATCCACGAGTGCAATTGGCAATATTGCTTATAAACACAAGCTCAAGCAGTATCACGATGCATTTGACGAGTTTTCAATACGGCTCGCAACTTGGGCTATAGAGCTGGGTGTTGATTTTGCAGCAATGGGGCCATTCACAGGCAGCCCATTGAATACTGGCTATCTAAATGGAGTATTCACCCCTGATATTATGCAAAGCTGAAATAACCTTAGAAATCTTAAAATAAATTGATTTAATTATATATCTATCTTTGGATCGTATCGCCGGGTATCACTGGGAGATTATGCCTGTGGGGGTGCGCGAGATCTCGATTAGGGCACACAGCCCTAAACAAAACTGAGCCCTGGGTAACTCTGATACCGACCTCCCAAACTGCCTGGCCCCAAGTAACCAAAGGAATTCATTTTCACGAAACCGACTCTCTATCAAACGCCAAACGACACAAAATGGGAAAGGGAAAGCCAAGAGGTTTGAACTCTGCTCGAAAGCTCCGAACGTCGCGACGAGACAACCGATGGGCTGATTTGCAGTACAAGAAGCGACTGCTCGGAACTGCTTACAAGTCGTCTCCATTCGGTGGTTCCTCCCACGCCAAGGGCATTGTGCTCGAGAAGATTGGTATTGCCGCCAAGCAGCCAAACTCCGCTATTCGAAAGTGTGTCCGAGTTCAGCTCATCAAGAACGGTAAGAAGGTCTCTGCTTTCGTGCCAAATGATGGTTGCTTGAACTTTGTCGATGAGAACGACGAGGTTTTGTTGGCTGGTTTCGGTCGAAAGGGTCGAGCAAAGGGTGATATTCCAGGTATCCGATTCAAGGTATGTTTATTCTTCTTGTGCTTTTGCACAACAATGATTTAAAGAATTGTAAGAAACTAACAAGGGTAATAGGTCGTCAAGGTCTCTGGTGTCTCTCTTTTGGCCCTCTGGAAGGAGAAGAAGGAAAAGCCACGATCCTAAGCATTTTATCGCGGCATGCTTCGTTGTATTCTGAACCTAATAAAAAAAAGTATATATTTCAAGAAATGATCTGTGATGTATGATAGTACAAAAATTGCTCTTTTTTTCAATCACGAAGTGCTTTAAAAAATTAATGCTCCGATGCGGCTGGATGCGCTCAGCATTTTTCAGTTGTGGGTATGCTTCAAGTCGTATGCTGAAAGTCCACGTACGAGATCAATAAAAAAAGGGAGATTCATAAATTACATAAAATAGCTCTTACTGATGCACTTGGATTCAAATCAGTTCAAGGCACTAGTCCAGTGATACGCCCTTCTTTGTGCTACCACCACCGCGAACATTCTTCTTGGCCAGCTTTTGTCGCAGCGATTTGAACCGCTCATCCTGTCCAGCACCTCGTCGATTGCCTCCCGCAATGACAACACTCCGAGGAGCAACAGCATATGTTGCAGCGCCAGCTGTAGGAATATGAGCACGATTTCGTCGAGCAGCCGCCAGTTCTGCTGCCGAGTTACCTGACTGCATAGACACATTGACAGCATTGGACGACGTGGCAGCGGCTGCATGGTCAGGATTGTAGTCAGCCGTAGCGATAAATTTGTCTCGATAATTGTCAGATCTGCCCATAATGGGTCGCATCCAGTCTCCGACCAATTTGTCGGCCAGTCGCTTGATCTCGGGAAGTGGCCGCTTAGACCGCTGGTAGAAAATGACCACCTTTCCCAGTCCCGACTCGCGAAGATGGATACTCTTGATTGGTAGTCTGTCGCATGCTTGGAACAGCGCTTTTTGGATTTCGAATGCAGGAAGTGACGCGTCAGGAAGTGGCTCGAGCCACATTCGCATCACCTCCAGTAGATTGTTATCAAGGATCGAGTCGGCTAGGCTGTGTCTCTGGAGAATCGATCGCACTTCAGGTAATAGCTTGAGCTTGTGTGTAGCCGACGTACCGTTTCGAATACATTCGGCGTCAGCCACCGCGGCGTTATGCATCTTTTCACGAAGCTGCGCAATCTTCTCATCTTGCATCTGCTCCAAATCGTCTTCTCCTAGCCTCTTCTTTCGCTTGTTTGTTTTCAGTGCATCGTCCATTCGTCTCTCAATTTCTCGTCGCTTCCTTGTCGCCTCATCCAGTTCTTCAGCCACCTCGGGCTCTTCACTGCCGTCATGGCGACTTCTTCGCATAGGAGGAGCATGCTCTTCTTCTTCTAAATCGGACAGCTCGTCATCGTCGTTAGCTGGCTCTTCCCGTGCGTCTTGAGTTGTAGCCGGTTCAGGCTCTCTGTCCACGGGCTTTTCAACTGGCTCGATTTCTTGTGCTTCGTCATCGCTCACACTTTCCTGCTTGACATGTTCCAAATTTTCTTGACCCTCATCATCACTGTCCTCTATCTTTATCGCACTTTTGCTTTTTTCCATTGTGACATCTGCAGGTTCCTCACTCATTTGCGCGTGTGTATAAATGCTGAGAGAACCAGAAATCGGTGCTCACCTCTCCCAACCTCCTAGTACACCAGACTAAGCCGCACCAGATCGGGGGGCCCTATTCAATGACCCACAAGCTTGAGGAATTTATTGAATAAAAAACTCGAAATTTCTTACCGCAACCTCGTAGTAAACCTCTTACAAATACAAATTTACTGTGTGTATATCTAAGAGTAATCCAATTGACGTTGAGCAAAGCCGCACAATTCGATCCCAATCTCCGCGGCTCAAGCGAAAAATCTCAGCACACTGGATTTTTTCATTAGCAAACCTTACAAGAACCGGTTAAATTTCAGAACAATGTTTGGCGGCAACGGACCTAGTAAAGAAGAAATCGAGCTTCTTAACCAGAACGCTCACAACACTTTGCGAACGACGCTTTACATCGCCTTGGCACTGTGGACCGGTACGTTGATAGAATACACAATCACAGTTATATGCTAACACAATGCTTGTAGCTCCATTCGCTATTGAACTCGTCAAGGGTGGTTTCTAAATGGATGCCCTTTAGTTTCTTGTTTCTTGTATATAAATATTTAATGATTATGGATTTTTTTTGAAAATAAAAATAAATTTCGAGTCGTCACGGTAGTTTTCAAATTGCGCGGCGACATTGTATTGTGTGTCCTGGATTCTTACCCACACCAAACAGAATGCTTCGAGCTAGTAAAGCCATCAGGCCCGTGTTGCGCAAATGCGTAATGGCCCGCTACCACATTGAACCTGCGCCGGAGACTCTAAGAGACAGTATTCGTGTATACCGCCATTTCAAAGACTACGGGCCTATGGTCAAGTATTACCAGGACATGTGCCCGGTGACGAAGAAGCGACTTAATGCTGTTCAAGTTCTGTACCACGACGAAGAACGGGAGGAAAGTGGGTACGGTAGATTTGCAGATGGGAATATCATTACTGAAAGAGGCGGGGGTGTGCCTGACGGACTGAGTGATCTGGAGCAAAGGCTCGTGGATACCACAACAGTCGACGAGTTTGAGCTGCAAATTCTCCAACTTACGAGGAACGAGGAAGCTATAACGAGCCACGAGGAAGATATGATAAGCAAGAAAGCCGGCGTGCCGCCAAACTCTCATGTTGCAGAGAAAACTAGAGACCAAATAGCGCGATTTGTCGATGCATTAAGGTCAAGAAGGCGTGCCTGATTTCAAGTCATCTTGTTAAGAGCCATCTTTTTTTATTTTATTTATTAATACTCATGACATGCTAATTAGTTGTGTACATAGATCATTATCATTATCGCTTGGATTTTGACTGTAATCGCTGCTGCTCTTGTTGATGCTGCTTCTCCTCCAAAGATTTCAGCAGTTCTTCCACAGTGTCTGTATCTGTTTGCAACACTTTTGCCAAATATGCAATGCCGGTTTGCTGCGCTTTTAGAATCTTTGCCAGCTTTTCCAACTGCTCATCGTCTTGCTCCCAGTCTAGCTTGATGCCCTGGTCGCTACTCTGGCTAGCGGTCAATGCCCGTGCTCGCTCCCTCAACACTGTCATTCTTGCCCACACTTCGTTGATTCGCCCAAACACAGCAGGATCATCTACTTGCTTGTTCAAGGCTTCTAGTTTCTTCTTCAGCACTTCTTCATCAGGCCGAAGCACGTAGCCTCTGCTCTTGAGAATTTGAATTTTAGCAGCCAAGCGTAGCGTCTGATGCACAAGCTTAGCATGCCTCGCTTTCATCTCAATGGTCTTGACAGAGGTATGTAAATCGTGCCGCGTACTGAGCTCATCCAGCTTATTGTTTATCTCATGCATTCGTTGTCGATATGTGGCGACTTGGTTTTCTTGCAATGCTACGCGCTTTTGCAAATCGTTGAATCCGACCGCCAAAACTGGCACGCTCGAATTGTCCGGTCTGCTCGCGATAGCCTTGTCCCATTTTTCTTGGTCCTGTCCCGGTGGTTTTGTGTAAAGCATTGCCTGTTCGGCGGGAACTTTGTTGTAGAAATAGTACTGGAATGCACAGTTGGGGCTGGTGGGATCCCAAGAGTCCTTTATTCGGGCCAATTGGTCCGTCACTGAGGGCGAGTAGTTATTAACTGGCTGCTGGGCCCCCGATATTGAAGCGCCAAACGTCGACTGCTGGAATGGTTGCTGCTGCTGCTGCTGTTGTTGTTGTAGTTGCTGTTGTTGTTGTTGTTGTTGCTGATTTGCAGTCTGGTTCTGGAACTGCGACTGGCCAAACTGCGACGCTCCTGGACGGAACTGGCTCGTATCGGTCTGCTTGCCCCATGAGAATGAGGGCTGTGATGTGCTGGCACCGAACATTGTTCGCTTTATAGTTGAGATCGCGTCGAATGTGTATTGTGATTGTTCAAAAGTTGGTGAAAAAGAGCCGCACAGTACACACGCGCGCCTCTTCTCTCTCTGGGGGAGGATAACCCACCGCCGCCCTCCCAAATACACCAAGCCAATCAAGAACGACATTTTTCAACACAGATTTTCGCCTTACCCGCACACACACACACAGTAACAGAAAATGTCGATAGGCCGAGAAGCTGTCAATGCCCATGCGGCAGTCATTGACCCAACGCCAATGCCGTCCCACATTCCAGATGTGCAGGAGGTCGGTGCGTCCTCTGCGCCTTTAAAGTCGGCCAGCTTCTACATTGGTGCGCGATGCTTGCCATACAATAACGATTTCATGAAGTGCAAGGAAGACGCCCGGGGCACCGGCGAGGCCGACTGCTTGAAAGAGGGACGACGAGTGACACGATGCGCGATTAGCGTTCTCAACGATATCAATAAGCACTGCCTCGAGGAGTTCCGGCTGCATTGGAAGTGTCTCGAGCAGCAGAACCACGAGTTTTACGGATGCCGGCCGGCTGAGAGGTTGCTGAGCAAATGCGTGTTCGACAAGCTCAAGCTCGAGAAGACTATCCCAGGCTCGCCAAAGGGCGAGGTGCCGGTGCACTTGCGAGAGAAGCAGCTCATGAAGCCTAACCACGAAGACCAGGCTTCGCTACGTGCATACAAGGAAGCCAAGGCCAAGGGCGTTCTATAAACCTTAAAAAAAAACAGATGTAAATGCATTCTTATTATTCACTAATACGTTTTAACTTGTAATCTTCAATTCGTTCTGCCAAGTTGAGTTGGTCGTTTCGAATCGCAATCTGTCGCGCAACCTCAAGAGCATTGTTCTGCGACAGGAGCTTGACTATACCCATTGGCTTGGCAGAAGAATGTTTTTGACATGCAACATTGAACTGTTGTAGTAAAAGCTTGTCGAGCTCGAGCACTCGACGAGTGATCTCTTCCTGAGCGTCGTCGTCGTCCTCATTGTCTCCATACTTGCCGCGGTACAGATCATGTAGCACTTTTTTCGTAAGGTAGCCTTTCTCTTGTTCCGTGGCCGCAGAGTCTGTGGGCACTGCAATGTCGAATTGCTCAAACACCGGCATGGGGATGGACGGGTACGGCTCACGCCCCCGCACCACAATGGCATAGTACTGCTCATCAACCACACCGACAGGCCAGTACGATTTATCTCTAGCAGTACCGGAAAGAGTTCTTGTGTCGAGCAATGGGACCCATCGCGATTGCAGCGGTTCACGCCAGTTGCTCAGAACAAGAAGCACGCCGGTCGAGTCGTAGATGCATGGGTCGCCATTGTCAGAAAAGAATGCCGACAGAAGCGAGCAGTCCGGCGCAAGGTCGAGCGGCTCTTCTTTGACAAAAATCTGGTCTGTTTGCGGATTCTCAACGGTGCAAGTCACTTGGCCAATAGTGTTAGTGCGTAGCAGCATGACGTAGTTTCGATGCGTCGATACCGCGACAACGGGGTCTCTACTCTGCCTATAGACAGAAATAGGTGTTCCGTATAAGTTGAAGTACCGTGTATAGCCATTGGAAGTACAAATGGCGACTATCGTCTCGGACAATGACACGGCACGTATGCTGTCGCCGTTGGAAACGGCGTATTCCCAGTTGTCGATCTGGCTACCCCGGTGGAACCTCAGTGATGCAGTTTGGCTATTAGCACAAAGGCATGCTTCGGGGGAAATGCTTGCCATAGTGTATTGTGTATAGTCTGTGAAATGGTACTCAGTTCCCACACCCTTGTCGTGGAATGTGACCGTGACGGTGTTATGAGTGTCCTGGTTGACCGCCCACACGTACCCCACATCATTGAGACACAAATAGCGCCGATTATTTCTCCACGGAGTAGCGCCTGAGTGTAACGCCGGCTGGCTTCTAATTTGTGCAAGGTCATCAAGACGAGACCGCTTGCTGCCTCTATCTGCACCCGCAGCCAGTGCGGCGGCAGCCTCCCGTTTCTTGGCCGATTTTTCAGAGTACCCACCATCGTCGTCGTCTTCGACAAAATCATCTATATCCATATCGCTGTCTTCACCGAATAATTCTGCTTTCGAGGCCGGTCTATCAGCAGTTTCGCCATTCTCTTCAAGCGCCGCGGCAGCAGGTGTACCACCATCTTCAGACACGACGCTGAATTTTTTAGCTCCTCCTGTCGAATCAGACACTGGCTTTTCCAAAGTGAACATCAATCCCATATCAGTACCAAAAGTCAATGCGTCCTTTGACGGATTCCATGATACAGAAGTGATATTTCCATCGGGGCTTTTACATTGTGCGACGACTTTCCTAGTAGCGCAGTCCCAGATCAGCAATCTCGACTTGTCGCTGCTGGCGATATACCGCGCATTGAGGCTCCATTTTATGCAGGTAATATAACTTGTATGTCCATGCTCTTCATCCTTGAATCGTCTGTCCAGAACTTCCTCCCAAGCATCGTTAGAGTCGCTCGGTCGGAATATGGCAATGTCCCGTGATTTTGTTTGCAAGGCACCGTAGGTACTAGTTGGATGCCATGCAATCCCCGTGTAAGCGTATCCATCTGGATTCTCTTTCCCCGTTGCATTTATGGCCGGTGTAACATCTGGGATAATTGCCTTCAGATCGGGGTTTTGCGACGATAGTGAGAAGATTCTCACATTGCCATCTTCACAGGACGTGGCGATGTAAATGCCCGCTGGATCAAACGACAAATGGCGCACACCTGCAGGATGTTCAGGCAGCTGGAACGAGTTTAGAATATCATCTGCCTCCACGATTTTCACTATATTGTCGTCACCACACGCGGCAATGTACCGACCGTCAGGACTGAACACAACGTCTCGCATTGGCAACGATGATCTCAAAACGGTGTTCACAGGCGTCATGGAGTCTATGCTGTATAATGTCGCACTGCATTCCTCATTACAAGTTACAAACATCCGTTTCGACGTCGACAAGGCGGTGATCACGGCGCCGTTCTGATCAGCCTTTGCGGGCTCGCTTGAATCGTCAAACTTGTACCGCTTGACAAACCCATCACTGCCCACTGTTATACAATATTGTCCATCTGGAGTATACGAGAGGTAAATGGCACCTTGACTGTGTGGATCGAGGAATGGCGGCTCCGCCAAAGTTCTGACCATTGATTTTTGACGATGAAGGAAGAAGAGTACTTGATACAAAAAACACGCGTCTTGGAAACCTCAATAAACCCCGACGCGTCGTCTTTCAGTGTTTCGCGCCAGCCGCGATGGTGCGCGCGCGGCCCTCCCCAGAGCGAAACGACACTCTGTTTTTATTCAACAATATTTGGCAAGCGACATGGAGGGAGATATAGAGGTGGAGCTGCCATCCGCACGGCAGATCACAAGGGAGGCATTTGCTAGTGAAGAATTCGATGTTGGTGAGTTTCTGTACCAATACCACAGGTTCCAGACACTGGAAGATTTGCAGAAACAGCTGCGGCATTGGAAAACAGTGCTGGAGCAGGAACTTATAGAAGTTATCAACCGCGACTACGAAGAGTTTGTAGGGCTTGGCAGGGCTCTATCTGGAGGCGAGTCTAAAGTTCAAGATGTTAAAGTAGAGGTATTGTCATTTGAGCGGCAAGTGACAAATGTGCAAAAGACCCTCGACCGCAATTGCCAGGAGATTGGGCAATTGCTCAGTGAGAAACGCAGCATCTTAGCAGACAAAAACCGGGTTAAAAAGCTGATAATGTTTGCCAAACGGCTATCTATTTTGGAGTCCGAATTGGCCGGTGGTGAGGACGAAGACGTGCGAGAAACTGCAAAGTCGTACCTCGCCCTGCGCCGGCTGGCAGAAAAATTAGCTGATAGGGACGAATTCTTTATTAGGAATCAGAGGGATAGACTTGTGGCGATAGCTAGTGCGCTGGCTGAGCGGATGCGGTCCCAGCTACGTCATGCCAAAACGGCTGGAGATAACGATCATCAGGTGCTCCAGCTGGCAATACTGATTCAGGAGGTGGGATTCAACGGCGCGCCAGATAAATAAAAATGTGAGACTTGAAAAGGCACGAATACTTTAAATGGAAGCGGGTGATGGCTAAATTCCGACCACGGAGCACGACGCGGGTACGCCACATGATAGTCGGAGGTACAACTAGGAAGCTGGACCGGGACACGGTGATGGTGATGACGATCTGGAGATGATCACATACACACACACACACACATGGCCTAGAGATATGTACAGATATGTGGGGAGGAGAGTTATCTAGAGAAAGTGGGTTTGAGTCAAGTGATTCTTTTTGAATCGGGGGTGGTGGCCAACTTCCGTGACTAACCGCGATGCCGGAGTTTGAAGCTTAGAAAGCGTAGTTTGAACGGGCAGCGCAGAGTAAGGGTGTGAAGGGGATAATATCTATAAAAGAAAACGCCAGGCATCACGCGTCTTCTTGCTGGAATTCAAGCCTGGAAGCCTAATGAGGGTGGTGCATAACAAGGTGTGGAGATTAGGGCATTGCCCAGACGTGCATGACATACCCTCAAGGGTTGTCTCAACATCACCCTGTTCTCCGCACGTTGTTTACTTTGCTTATGGGGGGATATAAAAAGGGCCCTCGTGCCCTGTAATAGGTTTTTTTTTTTAAAGTGTGCCAACACATTAAATACAGGGTCTTTTTCATTTTTGCGAAACATACTATACACTGGAAATGACATCGCCAATTGACATTCCGTGGGAAAATAGACTGCACAAGCTGAGAGGCAGCTACGAGTACTATAAGCTACAAAAATCGAAATTGGAGGACGAGCATTACAGGAAACCACACTGCGACTATGTTAAAAGCAGATTACTGGAGAATAATCATCAGCTGCTGATAGTCAAAGACCAACTTGCCAGGGAAGAACGCGTTGCAAAGCAGCGAAGAAGATACTGATTTGGAATCGAGTCTTGTATCATTATTCGCACACCCCACTTTTGCATTTGCTAATACACCCCCCGCCTCCTCCTCATTATCATTATCATACCTCTAGACGCGTTTTATGACCTTTACTAACCTTGTGCTTTTTTGTTGTTGTTGTTTATTGTTTTAACCCCCTTTGCATATTTATTTTAGCAATTCCTGTAACGAGCCCTTCTCGATGAATATATATATACTAGAACACTTGGGATCATCTATTGGTTCCGGTTGAGGATAGCTGCAGAGTGACGGCGAATATCTCTGATCTGATGGGTTCCACCAGTGAATGACGCCATGCGCTATGGGAGTGTGGAGATATCGGCCACGCTCGCGGCCGAATGCGGAGACGTGCCTCAAGGACGTGATGATATGACGATGCATCATCGCGACACAGCTGTACACAAAAGGGTCATGTGAGCTTCTTCATCAGTACTTGATTATTTCTAGATGGCCCCTCCCTTTAACGCCATTTGAGTGACGTTGCACATTTCCAGGGATTGAGCCGCGTCCATGTCGGCGGAAAACGGCGTTCAGATTCGCCGGTGAGCCCACTTGAAGCATCAGCCACTGTACTGTAGTACCGGTAACGATTCCCAGCTGGATCGCGTTAGATATGCGATCCCTTGTTCTTTAGTTCAACGTTAATATCCGCAGTTTAGTCCGATGAATGTTAAACGTCATGATTCTACCATTCGCCGAAGGTTGGGGTGGGTGTGCGCTTCAAGCAGATGGTGGCTGAGCTGCATAGCAAAAAGCTGTACGTGTCCGCACCAGCTAAATTGGATCCGTTTGTCCTTTCTCCAAGGCGGCAGCTTCGGATGTTGCGAAAATGAAAAGGTGCTACGTTGCAATCCTGAGGGGGATCGTTTAGGAATTGATGCTTGTATTGAAGTAATGGTTATCTAGTGATCTTAAAGTGTTGTGTATCTCAGATGCTATATAGCTATTTTACCCAGTGAACCACAAGAGGTGCCATTACCGCCTGAATAAAGCACAAACTACAGTATCTATCCCACGCGCATGACCGTTAACCATCAAAATCTGAGATTATACAGCAGAATCATCATCATCGATCGTGATCCTCTCCTCAAGATCATCTCTCATTTGCATCGCATCCGTTACACTCCATCTGATCGCATATCCGCTTAAATTGACGCAAGAGCTTGATCAGATCTGGGTATTTCGACTAGGCTACTAATACTGTACACACACGCAAGCAGTCTTTTTCGAGAAGGCAAGAAAGTTCCATACATTCATTCGATCAAAACTTGATTAGTGCCCTTTTCAGATAGAAAAAAAGTGGTGGCCCGCGCACAATAGGAAAAACAAACCATGGGCGGGAAGCGTGGCAAAAAAAAAAATTCAGGGGCGCGGCTGGAGATTTTTGAGCCCTTGAGATCCATAAGCTGAATCGCATGGATATTTCTAGATAAATATATACGGTTGTAATACAAGTTCTTGGTGAATAGACTGTGTTGAATTTTAAAGCGCTCAAAAATCCACCGGCCAGTGTGTTTTATTATAAAGGTACAAAACACACAATACCCATAACAGATACAAATTGTATACGTCAAAGGGCAAAACAACCTGAAACACAAAGTCTCTCAAATGTGAGCACCCACCCGCTTTTGACGACGAAGGAATTGCCGCAGTCTGGACCGCTCTTTCCAGCCATATTCTTCTAGTTACGGTACTAGTATACCCATCATCATCATCGTAAGAGCATTTATCTAGATATTCTGAACAGTTTATTATTATCACGTTTGCCTCTGACGTAGTGCTTTTTATTGGATGGAGATGGTAGTAGATTTTATCATGAGCAATAGCGGCACCATTTTGGATGGGCTTCAAGGTGGGCCTTACCCCCCCCCCCCCTTCGACCATCTCAGTCGAAAATCAGATATACACAATTTGTGCCAAGTAGAATGAATGACTATGTTCAAGCTTTTGATTTTTCTTGGTCATGCTCCTTACCATAGATACTACAACAAGACAGCTCTGGAGGTTGGCCAATGTTTACGGCTTGGCAGTGAGAGTGAAAAAAAAAAAAGCTATCAGCATGACGTTCATGCAGCTTCAGTCTCCCTCTTTCTAGAGCCCGAAATTCTTGAGAGAAGAAAACAAATTCGAATGAGGTTTCTGTACTGTACACATTGATACATGGCAGCAAAAATAAAATAAGACAACGCCCGTGAGGCTCACTCAAGCAATCGTCGTCGTCGTCGAGGCAGCAGCGGGTATAATACCTCCATGCAATCCCTCTCTCCTTTTTCCAAAACATCTCGACATTCTCTTTCTTACATCTCCTCACTTTCCGTGCTTTGCTCAGCGCCATCATTTCGCCCATCGCACATCGCCCATCATCCTTGCCCATTTTGACAGCCATCTGTCACCTTACACCCCTTCTCCCTCTCTCAGGCACCGATCCCAAGCGTCTTCCCTGCCGCCCTTATTGCGTTCCAAGATCTCTGTATTGACACACATTTCAACCTTCATCGCCTTTACTGATATAACCATCCAACATTCCCGGCTTTAAAGATTGTATACAAAATACAATTCTGCCACTCGAGCTCTCTCTCTTTAATTTTTTTCCTCTTTCCGACCCGGTTCTTACACCCAGCTGCTGCACCGCCCGGGATCATCACAAGGACCATCTGATCCTCAACGACAAGCATTGGCATCCCTCTTATTTTTTCTCTCTCACAATCCTAGAAACTGTTTTATTTACCATTGCGACTGGAGGGAAATCACACACTTGGGGGGGATATCAAAAATTATTCGATCCTGTTGGTAAACATTCTCTATTTATATGAGCCATATCCTTCTTCTCCACGATTTGTCGGAAAGTGACGCAGAGAAAAAAAAAAAGATCCGCCATTATATAACACTTCCCCCGTGCCCCCGAACACCAATACCCGCCCCAAGATACCTGTTTGAGTGAAGCTTTTTCGGTGCCTGGAACTCTAATATTCATACAAACACGGGAAAAAAACCTTCTTTTGCAAGAAATTGAGCAAATCTTACAACAGATACAGGCATTGGTAGTAAATTTTTTTTTTTTTGACCACCACCCGCACTGTGTTATATTTATACGGTATATACCCTCATTTTCAACCACATCAAATGTCTGGACGGCATGTCAAGGACATGAGAACAGTAATCCCTCAACTTCGCCAAACACTGAACGAACTACGCAGCGAAAAGGCTGATGCCGAATCAGTCATTGCCAGTCTTTCTGGTCGCACAGGTATGTTGCTTTGGAAGTACAATGAAATAGTTGCTAACAACGTTTTGCACAGATCACACGAGCCAAGAAACGACCGCCAGAGTAAGGCAGGAGCTCTATGAAATAAACAACGAAATCAGAGCCATTGAAGACCAACTCAGGAGGCTATGATAATCCTTGAGGCCCTCTACATGAAAAGTTTCCATCATTTTTTTTTGCATCTTTGTACAGCTTCACCTGGAGGGGAATTCATAGTCGACCACTGACCATCACATCACCACTGACACCCCTTTTTACGATACTTGACTTACTAATTTCTTTACCACGACATGACCAACTAATATCTGCTTTCTCTAGATTTCTTCACTGCTGTTTTTTTGCTTTGTTTTCCCTTTTTTTTTGCTACCACCCATTGAGTATAATATTTGTTCCTATAATGACCCGTCTACGAATCCTCTTTTTTTTCTTTACTTTCCCCCGTCCAATTTTCCTTCTGAACCATGCATGAGACACTAGCCAGGAACCGGCGACTATCTCTCTTGATGCTTTTCTCCCGTCGACCCAAAACCCGCCGCAAATCAATTGGACCGTGTTCCTGGTTCAGATTAAAGAAAAAAAAATTCCTGCTCCTCCGTCAACGTGCGTCTGGTCCATTCGTCGTACATGACGTCTCCTGGCAACTGCCCTGTGGGCTCTATGCGTTATATCGACGTCATCGATTTTTGGAGAGTTGGTATTGTGATATTAGCTGTTGGAACTGGGTTTTTTGAATTTTTTCAAAGTTATATTAATCAGATATTTTAAAGGGTATCAACTGAGAAAGATTGGTGATGAGCTAAAACGTATGAAGAGTGGATTCTCGATTGCCAAGTGTTTAGGTTGCGTCAGTCGGATGTGGGATCCCACTCTTTACATGCGGGTTCCTGAATACCAAGCCACGGCGATCACACAAACATTCGACATCAGATTCTTTTTAAGGGCCAAGGAGAGATTTTCTGCAGGCTGGGGGGTTTGGTACAACCTCAGCCCTACTGTACACGAGGAGAAAACAAAGTCGGGATTCAGGAACAGGAAATTGTCGCGCCGATATAGATTCATTTCGAATACTGGTGGATCGACACACGGCTTACGTACTATATATGTACTGATCCGAGTGGGCAGCACCAAACACTTCATTCGACCTGAGATAATTCCATTGAAAAGTATCTAAGATCTAGATACCTATAATGATACAGAAAAAAAAAAGGCTAATCTGTTTCAGCAGCGCTGGGGTTGACGGCTGGCAAGATGGGGAAATGTTTGAGCAGCACCTCGTTGTTAAATTTCAGCGACACTGTTGGCCGCAACACTTTCAATTTAGGGAAAACGGTATCCTCATCTGCCTTGAAATCTTCTTCACTCAAAACGATATCTTCAAGATCGCCAGGAGCAAGCACTAGAGAAGACAGCTTTGAACAGCTTTTGCCCACAGCCTTCAAGCCCTTGGACGTCAAATTGGCGGTTGTATGGTAGAACGACAGTGCGGTAAGTTCAGGCAAGTGCGAAACAAATTCAATGAACCAATTGTCCTCTACTACAAGATTTGTCATTCGTCCCAATCGCAATCTGGTTATATCCGGCTGTTGTTTTGCAAAGTTGATAAAGCTTTGGGGTGTAGGGTTGCCAACGGGAGCGGTTGCCGTCACACTCTTGACTTTGTGCGGGTACTTGGCTAACGCTTGCACCGCTTCGTCAATATTGCCTACAGTGGTATTGATACCTTCGAGCTTTGGAAAAACTTGTAGGAAAGTCTGTAGCTCGCCAGTGTATCTGCCGCTGCCGACATAGTTCTTCACATTGACAAACGAGGGCTTGCCGAGCGATGCAATCAGTGCCAGCGCCTCATCAGAGATGGCTGGGATGTACAAGCCTTCAACGGTTTTATTCCTGCTCAATGCGACATGGGCCTGTGGATCGACAAACAAATCATGCAAATCCATAAAGTAAAGTATCTTGCTTGAAGAGTTTTCCAGAAAGCCATGGAAAGCCGCATTCGACGCACCCTTAACTTCGCTCATTTGCATAAACTCGAGACTGGTGAACTTTTCAGCCAACTCGGAGAAAAAATTGTCAGTCAAGGTGCTATTTTCAACACTCAATGCACTCAGCGACGATGGCAATGTATGCAGTAAGGACTCGACCCTATTCGCCTCTGCATCCTTGATAGCGGCGCTTGCCAGTTTTGGGAACTGGAGACCCTCAATCTTATCGAAAAAGTCAGGATGCGGCGACGTTGACTGGAGGAAGTTGGCGTAGACTTGTCGTCGATCCTGGCTCTCAATCTTGAAGAATGGCGACTCTTCTTCGGCCAGGGATTCCGCCTCCCAAAACACTCGTGCGACCTTGTCGAACCACAGCCGGTTGAGCGTTAGACAGTTATACAAAATACCGGTGATCTTCTCGTCGACAGCTTGTTGGACGAGCAAGTCGACGATTTCAGGAATGCTGAACACGTCTCTGGCATTCGCCGAAAACTCCTCTTGCTGGGTCGCCATTATGTTGTGAATTCCAAGTTTATTACAAGTAACGAGCTCAGAAGGTGAGTTGCAGCTTTCAACTTTATATCACTTCAATTTTTCGAGATGACAGAGGTAGGAGTCAGACACGTCCAATCTTCCAAAGTTCCTTAAAACAGGTTAAGGAAAACGTTGAGGACGAGGGCATGTTTGTAGCACTATTTGAGGTGGTGCCGCGAGGGAATACGGAAAGGTACAAGCACGGCACTGCATTGTGTGATTCAGGCGAGACACTGTGAAGCCGCGCGGCGTCGTCGTCGTTTAAAATACCCTCTTCCCCCCTCCTTTTATTGATAGCGCGGATAGCTCTTATCCGGATCAAAAAAAACCAAGTGTCACTGTGTCAATGCGATTTGAATGTGTTTGACGCAGGGAATTTCAATCGATTGTAAATCATGGCCTCTGATTTATTAGTCGCGACCCACATCTAATCGCGACGTGTATTGATGCGGTGTACGCGTCATGACAGTGCCATGGAGGTAACCTGTGATACTACTAATTGAATCAATGATTCACTTAGTCTTAAATTTTTCAAAAGTGTTCCTCTTCAAGTGTATACGAATCTACAACCTAGTGTTCCCTAGTTATTTTTTTGTGTGCCTCACTTTCGCACAGCATTCATAAACGCAGTCATCAATTCATAGCCAACGCCCGCAGCGATCGTACCGTCTTCCATCTTCTGCTCAATTGCAGCGACTTTTCCCTGCACCCACTCATAGTACTGTAGTTCGCGGTCTTGCAGCTTGAACTGCCGCTCCGCAATCTCCCTGTCCAATGCCAACCTCTCAGAGGCAATTCTATACTCCTGGTCCGACTGCCGCTGTCGCCAGTCACTGCCACCGCCGCCGCCTTCGACACTAGCTCGAAAGCTCGTAGTGCGAAGCGGTGGTGCATTGTCGTTTGTAATGCTCGACCGCCTGCTGATACTGTCGCCGTTTTCAAACCTCTTGACCCCGCTGTGATCAATCAGCTCACTCACCCGTTTCCGCTTCCTGTGCTGGTGGTCGGGATTCTCAACTTGATCACGATTGACTGCAATAGCCTGGGCAATGCGGTCAAAGTATGGGCAAATCTGCATGCGCTTATTGTGGACACGCTCTGCCACCACCTCGTCGGAAGCATCCTCATCATTAAACGCCGCCTCGGCCTCTTGATACTTTTCATAAAACCCCTTGCATCGCTGTAGCAGCACTGCGGTCGACCGAAACTCGCCAAATGCCTCTTCGAATTCAAGCTGTAGCTCGTCAAGCAGCTTTCGTCGAATGAGACCAGTGTTGGTGATGATATGCACAATATGGTCCTTCGTGACAAGGAAATTGAGCAAGTACTCCTTCTGCTCAGTAGTAAAATTCTGACGCGTTCCTGACGAGCCCGGTGGCCGCCCGCCCTTTTGACGTGCCGCAAAGCGCGTCGGGGTACTGGTGCTAGTACTATTGTGGTGGTTGTTGTGGTTGTTGTTGCTATTGCCGCCAGCACCGGTCGTCGTGGTTAAAGCACGCACACTGTCATTGCTTTCATCCTCACCAGCCTGCGTCTGGCTCTGTGCTTGTGCTGTTTGGCTCTGGCTCTGGCGCCGGCCGCCAAAACTGTTGCGCAAATTCTCCTCGGGTATTCTTGGTGGGCTCATTTCGTCGTCGTTGGCAGTGCTATAGGACTTGTTCGAGGAATCGTGGTGCGCAAACGTCGACCTCCTAGGCATATAACTCGGATATCTCAGCAACCAAACTCTTTAGAAGACCAAGTTTTTTGTTTAAGTAAAAACGGAACACCAAAAAAAACCAATGGCCGTTAAGATAAATATTATAACAAGAAAGAAAAAAAAAGAGCAAGTCGTCAAGATTCTTTGAACAGAAAAATTGGGCGGGGTTTTTTAATAAAAAAAATCCTGTCAAAGCAAGGAAAAAAGAGGTTGGGAAATAAAATTTAATCGCGTGTTTAAATTTCCCTCTTTTAGAGGCGCGCGCGGTGGGTGGGTCGATTTTTGGGATATTATTATTATTTTCCCCATGAGATTATCAAAAAACTAGGGAGAATGAACATCTGATTGCAATAATTGCAAAATCAATTTCTGGATCGGAAAAAGTCTATTAATTTGATTGCAAAAGTATCTAAATTGATTGGCTGGGTTGATGCGCGTGGGGTGAGGAGGAGGCTGGGCTATTTAAGCTCATTTGATGAAATTAAGATTTCTTGGGCGCGCGCGCAGATATTTAACGCATATGCGCCGCACATGGCAATAATAAAACCAATTATTTTTTTAAGCTTCCGATCATGAGATATTATTGGAAAAAGTTCATATGTATAAGAATTTTATTTGTGGGAAGGAAATAGTCGGTGATTAAAAGCGATGTGTTCACATTGGCAGTATTGTGAGAGAAGGAAGCACGTGAGCCGCAGCTCATGGGGCGTGTTTGAAAAAAATCTAACCTCCAGTTCACAATATTGAACGTTTAATTCTACGTGCAATTTTAGAATATGCTTTATCTTTATAGGCATCCCACATTGATTTGCACAGGTGTATTGAGAGTTGCACTGCTCCTGTGTGCACAGCCGTGCACACCTTCCGCTGCGCGGCCTGTAGAACAATTTTTTTTTGCGAGGTCTGAAATTTTTTGGAACACTACAACCATTTGCATATACCCATTACAATATGGTGGACCGGTTTTTCAGTGCGCCCAAGAAGAAGTCTGCCAAGCGGCGGGAGAGAATAGAGGCCAATGCTGCTGCCCGTCGGCCCACGAAAAAGAAGCTTCGACAGACACAGGCCGAAGCAGAGGCTTCAGATGCAGAGATTACCAGCGACAGCGATAGCGATGTAGGAGGCCACCAGCGGATGGACGAGGACGAAGACGACGAGGAAGCAAGCGGCGACGAGGGGTTTTTCGAGACGGAAGCGGATAGAAGGCTGCGAATTGCGAAGGAGTATATCAAGAACCAGGCGGACGAAGCAGGCGTCGTTGACGGGATAGATGCTGAGGAGCTTGATCGGGAGATTATCGGGTCTCGACTGAAAGAGGATATTGCAGAGCACAAGGGCCGGGTGTACAAGTATATCGCCGACAAGCTGACACTAGCTGAGGGGCAAGTCAAGAGCCGGATACAGCTGATGAAGCCGTACGGGATCACGGCTATTGCGACAATGTACCCGCATGCATTCACCGTTTCGAAAGATATGTATCTGACCAAATGGGACATTACCACACTGCAAGCACCACCGAGGCAGGTCAAGTTTGTTAGAGGTAACGGAAACAAGAAGAAGCAGGCCGATTACGAAGGGCACAGCGACGAGATTCTGTGTGTGGCGGTGAGCTTTGATAACAAGTACGTGGTCACTGGCGGCCGCGATAAGAAGATTGTAGTATGGAGCACGGAGAATCTGGGGTTTGTAAAGTCGTTCGACATGCGGGACCGCAAAGGTGTTGTGATGGGTCTTGCGTTCCGACGAGGCACAAACGAGTTGTACGCCGCATGCGCCGATCTCAAGGTACGCACATTCAACCTTGACCAATTGGCACAGGTCGAGACTTTGTTCGGCCACCAGGACCACGTTGCGGACATTGCGGCGCTGGGCCAGGAGCGGTGCGTGACGGTCGGGTCGCGGGACCGTACTGCGATCATGTGGAAAATCAGCGAGGAGAGCAGGCTGACGTTCCGGTCGGGCATTGTCAAGGGAAGCGTGTTTGAAGGAAGCATAGACTGCTGCTCAATGATCGACGACCAGCTGTTTGTCACGGGCAGCGACAATGGCGCCATTGCGCTGTGGTCGCTGCAGAAGAAGAAACCGGTCTATATTGTGCGGGAAGCGCACGGGTGCGATGAACAAACGGGTGAGAGTCATGTGCCTGCGCAGCCGCGGTATATCTCGACAATACACGCGGTCCCGTATTCGGACGTTTTCCTCACCGGGTCATGGAGTGGCGAGATTAAAGTGTGGAAGCTGAGCAAGGACCAGCGGACGTTTGCAGCGGTCGGCGCCATCCCCGGAGTGAAAGGAATTGTGAATAAAATCTCCACCGTCGAGCATGGAACTAAGGGCAAGGAAGACATTGCAGTGTATGCCGCAGTGAGCAAAGAAATGCGGCTCGGGCGATGGATGAAGCAGAAGAAGGGCAAGAATGGTATTTTCTCTGCAGTATTGCATCAATCTTGATAAATCTTGTACTATTTTTTTTTATTATTATTATGTATAATGTAAATACTAATGTCCCACTTTGAATGACTATAACTTTGAAGAATCAGCCTCAGAGTACACAAACTTGGAGTGCTCCCTCGCCCGCACGCTTTTGTAAAGTTGGGGAGTAATAGGGTGGCACTCGAGTGCAGGATTGTAGCCGAGTCGCGACCGTCCATCGATGATTGTATGTGAAAGGTTAGTCGGCGCGACATTGCCGTGTGGCCGTTTGTAAATCGTAACAACGACCGCACCGCCGAGCCCCAAGTTGTGTTGCAGCGCGTACCGGCAGCTCTTGGCCTGTCGGTTTCTCGCCCAGCCTCGTAGCTGCCATGTCAATTCTGCACACTGAGCAAGGCCAGTAGCGCCGAGCGGGTGGCCCTTGGAGATGAGGCCGCCAGACGGATTGACAAGGTACTTGCCGCCGAACGTAATGTCGCCATTGAGTACCAGGTCAGAGGCCTTGCCTGGCTTTGCGAGCCCCAGTGCATCCAGCGTAATCAATTCGTTAGCTGCAAAGCAATCATGCAATTCAACGACTTGAACGTCGTTAGCAGTGATGCCAGCTTCCTCGTACACCGCTTGCGCCGCCCGCCGCGACATGTCGTAGCCCACGAGGTTCATTGCGCTGCGATCAAACGTCGACGCGTTATCGGACCTCAAAGTCTGTGCCGCAATTTCAATTGCTCCTGTGAGCGCTACACGGTGCTTCCTCAAGAACCGGTCAGAAACAACAACCACCGCCGCAGCGCCGTCGGACGTGGGGCAGCACTCGAGCCGGTGCGCAGTGTAGTCGCCTTCTTTCGTCGACGCACAGTACACCGCGGGCGACGCCTTCACCTCATCCAAAGTATAAACGTCCCGAAACTGCGAATACGGGTTGTTGACCGAGTGTCGGTGGTTGATCTCTGCAATCTTTGGCATGGCGTCGTACGATCCGCCGTGCTTGTCAATGTACTCCTTGCCCGCATTCGCAAATAGCTGGCACGCAAACGGCGCCTGCTCAACACCTTTGGTGTCTGCCATCATGTGCATGAACTTCTCAATAGGATTCGCCCGGTCTTCCCAATGCGACTGCAGCGACCCTGGAGCCATTTTCTCGAACCCGACACACAACACGCAGTCTGCCGCGCCGCTCGCAATGAGCGTTCGCGCCTGGAACAGCGCCGTCGAGCCAGTAGTGCAGTTGTTGTTGACGTTGAAGACGGGGATACCAGTCATGCCGAGCTGGTACAGCACCCGCTGGCCGCATGTCGAGTCGCCGTAGCAGTAAGCGGCGATGGCGGTGTCGACGTCGTCGTAGGTGATGCCAGCATCGGTGAGCGCCTTGACTGCTGCTTCAAGGCCCATCTCCTCGTAGCCGACTTTGCCCCGTGGCTTGATGAAGGCAGTCATGCCCACTCCGGCAACATACACTCGTCTTTTGGTCATTTGTAATGTCGATGTTTGAAACTCTCGTGGGGTCTTCCGCCGTTTAAATACATCTCCATCATGCGCGTCTATGTTTTTCCCCACAAAGTCTTACCCTCCATATATTTCCCCCCAGACCCCGCCGCTCATTTGCATGCCTCGGCGCGCATGCTTCACGAGATGGAATTCGCGCTACCAAAGCCCTTTCAAATTTAGCAGGGCCCGTACGGCTGTGTGTAAGGGAGAATATATCGATATATGGGCAGTACATACGGCTGAGGCGATGAACCTTCTTGGTATTCTGTAATCTCTAGATTGCTTTGCATTGTCACTCTCATATGAGCTCTTTCTTAGAGACGTATTTTTCAGTCTTTGTATCGAAGACTCAAGGACCGAGGGGTTTGTGCTATTGAGCAAACGGACTTTGGCATCGCGACCAGGCCCAGTCATCGTGTGGGGAATCCTATAAACACCATCAATGCCAAGGCTCTTTCGTCGTTCTTACTAATCAAAGGGAGTACTGGTATTCACATGAGCCGACACTTGTCAACAGTTAACATGCGACCGCCTCGGTTGAAGAATGACTTCGCAGGGTCCTTCAGCGGCTCATGTGCGGCGGAAAACGTAATAGTCCAAGAAAAGATTCATTAAATAGTTAGAATAAATAAAAAGGTCGTTAAACATGGTTCATTTGCCAAAAATTCCGCCGCGGTACTTGTCGCCGGGGCTCCTCCTCATCAACGACGGCAGCAGCGCTCGTCGTTGCCCCTCGCTCGCACCGCTCTTGTCGCCGCCATTACTACTGCTGCTTCCAATCATAGGCGCATTGTCATTGTTAAGTCCCTCGCCGTCGGTTTCTCCCGTGACGGATTTGTGCAATTTGAGCGGCCGCACCTCGATCGACTCGTCGTCGCTCCAGTCGATCTCCTCCAGCTCGCGCTTGACTCTCTGGCTGCGCTCCTGCTGCGACTCTTCTGGCGCTTCGGATGCTTGTTGTGACTGTTTCGGAGGCGGTGTGTGTACCGGTACTGAACCTGGCTGCTGGCCAAAGGCGTAGTTGAACTGATCCCACACCGACCGTTCAGGCCGCACGTGGGTGACAATCTCGCTGACGTCCACGTCGCTGTCGGTCTGGCTGTCGGCCACTGCCTCTGCCTGCTCCACAAATGCGTCCAAGAACTCGTCGTCCTCGCTTTCATAAAAGCTCTTGCGGTCACTGGCCACCCCACGCAGCACCGCTTGCTGCTTGACAGGAGTCTCCAAGCTGCTGGAGCCATTTCCCTTCATATCATCATGACCCAGCGGCGTCGGCAGCTGCTGCTGGTGCTGCTGGCCGGCAAGCCACTCTTCTTTGCGCTTCATTATCGTCGCCCGCATACCTACTTGCTCGGGCAAATTCGTATGGATGACCTGGCCGTCGTAATGTTCCTTCGCCCACACCACTACTCCTACCCCGACAAACGGCTCCACGGCCACTGCGCCGAACTTGACGACCATCCCCGTTTTCACCTCGTACTCGAACGTCTCTGCGAGCTTGCCGTCCAACGCTAGCGTGAACTCGTGCGGGTGCTTGTGGCCATGCACAAAGCCCGCACTCTCGACGGCGCTCTTCACTTCAGTGTAGTCCGAGACTACCAGGTCCCGCACCCACTCGCTGCCGACTTTCTTCAGGCACCCGATCCTGTTCACCATCGCGAACAGTGTGCGCAGCTCGTGGTTGGCCACTTTGAGCTGCGTCTCAAGCAGATGGCGTGCAGACCTGCACGACGGATTCGACCTGGGTGTTTTCGTCGCACTCTCCGTAGCACCCATCGTAACACTCTTCTTCGCTGACATTGAATGAAGAAGAAGTGTTTAAAAAAAAAAGGTTATGGGAGATGGGCGATGGATGGGTTCCAAGATCCCATTATCCAGCCGGCTGGGTTCCAGTGCGGCCGGTTCAGGTAAATGGACGCGGCTGGTTGTGTGTTAGACTTGCGCGGGCCGCAGCAGCGAAATGTTTAATACCTCCGACTATTTGTATATTTGTATCTATAAAACTGATCAAACAATGAGTTTTTATAGAAATCATGAGTTTCGCTTCATATATATCATACATGTGCACATATGCGATGAAGTGCATACGAGTCTCAGCCTCTTTAATAGAACACGGTGAGCCACCGCCGCACCGCTAGCGGTTTAAAGGTCATTAACCTTAAATCTCAATGCACAAGTGTAAAATCTATAAAAGGTCATCATGTTAAAAATTACAAATGAATAAGAAGACTCCTTTAAAGGAGTCTCTTAAAAATAAAAAAAAAATGTTCGGTTCGTTCATCTAACGACTTCATAAATCTTGTCCACCAATTGTTCTTCTCTGCCAGGCATTATAATCAGCATTTTCATTCCTCCCTTTAATTCAGCCACCGTGACCTCGCCCTGCGCCGTGGGCCCACTTTCTTGCAAATACACCAGATAATCTGGCCCACGAAGTCCCTGCAGCAGATTGATGCCGTTGACCCATCGATCGCGGTATGCCCACGTTGTCGACCGGTGTGCGGCAGCAACGTCGTCGGCAATGTCCATCAAGTAACCTCCCATCAGCACGTACTTTGATTTAGAGTCCGACACCAGCTGGTGCATGCATGCCAGTGTCCACAAATTGGATGCAAATTCAGTAGAAAGTCCCGCAGGACGCCTTCGCACTAGATCCGAGCAGTAAATGCCCGAAGCACCCGAGTCATCAAGCTTCTCGCTCAGCTTCTCGGTGATCCGCTTGATCAGGGCCTTGTCTGTACCTTCAATGGCGATTAAACGAGATACCGATTTCACCGGTTCGCACATCATCGACAAAATGTCGGCCTTTTCGCGCGCAGTCAGTTCATTGCCAGGATTGTGAGCCGGCGGCGGAGGCGGTGGTGCCGGCACTGGTGCGGGAGTCGGGCTGTGGCTCGAAAAAGGGCTCTGCATGCCACTTGAGCTCATCGAGTATGCAGAACTAGTATTGTATCGTGAAATTTCGCCACGGATGCCGCCAGGGCCGCCCAGTGGATCGTGGTAGCTTGACGTGCGCCGCTTCTTGTGCGGATACTCATCAGATTGTAATGCAGGAATGCTCGGGTACGGATGCGAGGTGGTGGTGGTAGTTGTATTCATATTAGTCGAAGAAGTAATTGAAGGAAGCGGCTTTTGGTTGCCGCCAGCGGGGCTGCCTGGGCCTGGGGACCCGGGTGTCGTCGCTGCTGGTGACGGTTGGTAAAACGGCCACGGCTGGTTCGAGTATGACGACGTTGGCGAGTGGACGCCAGTTTTGTTGCGCAAGTCGCTCAGCGGCGGCGTAGAGACAGGCGATCTCAGCGACTGGGCATATGCATCATCTTTTTGGTAGTTAGCATTTCTTGTATCTTCAAAATTGCCTGAGGAGATGCTTGTGCGCATTGAACTAGTCGAGCCAGACCGGCTCACGCTGCTATTGCTGCTAACACAGCCGCCGCTAGTATACGCACTACTGTAAGTGGTGCTGGTGCTCGACCTCGACTCATTATAATGTTCTGGATACGTACCACTTGTGTCTGTGCCGGGCAAGGGCGACGGTTGCCTCGAATGCGGCTCGGGAGGGAATTGCGGGACGGGCGATTGGGCAGACGACGGCTGCGAAGTCATGGGGAGGGCGTATCTATAGTAAGGAGGGTACGCTCCTGGCGCTGTTGGCGACGGTGGTGCCGGGTAGTAGTAAGGCACAGAGCCTGGTGGTCGGTAGTACATTTCTCCATGTGATCCGTACGGTGACGAAGTAGCCGACATTGCGCGTGGATGCGGTACGGGCGACGTCGGCGTCGTTGGTGTAGGCGAACTAGCGGCACTACCAGGATAATGAAGTTGTTGCTGCTGCTGCTGTTGATGTTGTTGCTGCTGCTGTTGTTGTTGATGCTGTAACCCAGCCGGCGTGATGCCCTTGCACACGGAGCATGTTGTTGGTCCCGTCACAGCTGCAACGCCGTTGTTGCCGCCGCTTGTACCTCCTCCACTACTTGCACCTTTCTTGGAGCTTCGTCTAGGTTGGTATCTGTAATCTGGGAATCTCATGAGATGCGATTTCTTCTCTTCGTCGCCCATCTGTATCCACACCTCCTTGTCCTCCTGCGACAGCGACCGCCATTTCTCGCCAATAATTTTTGAAATCTCCGGGTTCGTCTTTCCGGGGTTCTCAGCGACCACTTTCGAGTGGTGGTGCTGGCGGTACAGAATAAATGCGTTTCTCGGTCTCGGCACATGGCCGCTTGGAGTGCACACACAGACGTGCTGCTTAGTGGTGGACCCGTTTGGCAGCGACGACGGTGCCGACGTTGGTGCGGGCCCTTCACTGTCGCTCATGATTGATGGTATATTATCAAAAAATGGCCTGGTAGTTGTGTGACCAAAATAGGGAAGGAGAAAAAAAAAACCTGTCAACACAACTTCTATTTAAAACCCCGCCATGTGTTCTAGATATTCTCTTATATATGGCCGACAGTCCAGTTGTTTGAATTTTGATTTCTTGTTGAATGAATGTCGTAAAGTCAAGAGAGAGAGCGCATTTTCTGGGTTCGATAATACTACGCGCGCGCAACACGCTCACACACACACACACACTAACGCCCGCCCCCTTTGCCCCTCCAAAGTCGCTAAGGAAAAACAATTACGTAGTTTTGCACAAATTTTTTTTGTCTGTGCGCGATTACTAGATCTGATGCTCTTGAGATGAGCGAGACATTTTTATATGATTTTTACTGTATATATCCTGTATAGATTCACAGATACACAAGAGTTATATTCAATGTAGGCAATTTTGGTCGTGCTACTCTACAGTAATAGCACCGCACCATGTGGCAGAAGATCTAGAAAAAGAGCAGGAAGTGTGGCTACGTGGGTTGCACGAATCCACGTATTTTTCCTCGTTTTTCATTTGTCAAACTGCTCTCTCACTTGTTTTGTTTTGGGCAGTTGAAAAAGTTCCAGTGACAGGGTGGATTTAGATTGCTATTGCATGGCATGACAGTGCGCGTGGGGCTGTAGGAACAGAAACATTTTTGTTCTGTTAGATGGAAGAGCGACAGATGGACACAAGAAAATCTTGGTATCAGATCAATAATACGTATAGGAGCTAGCATCAGATAGGCGATCTATTTAAAATAAAATCTATCAATGTTTATCGTACCGAGTCTCCAACTCGTCATTGTCGTGGTGCGACGACACATTCAAATGTCGCTCCAGGCTCTGCCGGATGTATTCGCTGATATCCTCGTCGTCTTCCTCCTCGTCATCAACGCTATCTTCTTCGCCGGCAGTAGTAAAGCCAGACTTGACACTGTACCTCCTGCCGAGCTTGATTCGCGTGCTGGGTGTTCGGCGATGACGCGTGCTCTTCGGGGTGTTGATCACGTCGTCAAAGTAGTGCTCCGCAGCGCGAATCGGCGTCTTGGGTGCTCGGTGCATCGTGAGCGACACGCCAGTGTCATGGATAACCTTGGCGATAAGACCGGTCCAGCCGCATTGGTGCTCAGACCCGAGCCCGCGCCCAGTGTCCGCTTCAAAGTACTCATGGAACCGAATGTAGTCCTTGAAATGCTCATCAAAATCGTGCAAGTCCGAACCGCCGTTATATGCACGCCGGTGGGTCTTGTCGTCTCGTCTAAACAGCCCAATCAGTCTATGCTGGATAGACTCGGCAATCTCAGCCAAGTTGTGCTGCTCGCCAGAACCCTTGGGGTACTCAACTGTGAATTCTTCACCATAAAACATGTAAAATCGCTGCAACGACTCGACCAGCAAAAAAGTGGTAGGGAACCAGATTGGGCCTCGCCAATTCGAGTTACCGCCAAACAAGCCAGAGTTGGACTCTCCGGGTACATAGTCAACTGTAAACTTTTGCCCATTCACATCCATAGAGAAAGGATGGTCCTTGTGGAACTTGGACATTGAACGAATACCGTACTCTGACAAAAACTCCTCCTCATCAAGCATTCGATGCAGAATCTTTTCCAGCCGCTCTCGATCAACCAACGAAAGAAGCATTCGCTCTCCCTTACCAAGCAACGACATTGATGCGATATTTCGCTCAGTAATATCCTTCCTGTTTTCAATAAACCACTTGACTCGCTTTCCGAAAGATGGAAAGTTCTTGAGAATCTGCGGCTCCAGTGTCAAGCACGCATACAGCGGAATCAACCCGACAAGCGACCGCACTGGCAACTGCTGAGACCAGGGCCCGCCCCAGGAGATCGCATCATAGTAAAATCCATCCTCGTCGTTCCACAATGGCTTTTCAACATCACCTCCCGATCGATACGTCATAGCGTCGGCAATGAACAAGAAATGCTCAAAGAACTTGGACGCAATGTCTTCATACACTGACCGGTGTTTGGCCAACTCCAGCGCGATATTCAGCATCTGGAGGCAGAAGAACGCCATCCATCCAGTCGAGTCTGCTTGTTCCAAAGTACCACCAGTGGGCAATGGCTCAGACCGGTTAAACAGGCCGATATTGTCCAACCCGAGGAATCCACCTTCAAACACATTCTTACCTTCATGATCCTTTCGATTCACCCACCATGTAAAATTGAGCAGCAATTTCTGGAACACCCGCTCCAAGAAATCCAAATCTTCTCGGCCATAGAGCTTTCTCTCCAGTTTGAAAGTTCGGAACGCCGCCCATGCGTGAACCGGCGGGTTGACGTCGGAGAAATTCCACTCGTAGGCCGGAATCTGGCCGTTGGGGTGCATATACCACTCTCTAGTGAGCAAATCAAGCTGTTTCTTTGCAAAATCCGGATCGATCATTGCCAATGGTAAGCAATGAAACGCAGTGTCCCATGCTGCGAAGAATGGGTACTCCCACTTATCCGGCATTGATAAAACATCGTCAATGTGCAAATGTCCCCAATTCTGATTTCGAATACCGGCACGTTCTGGCGGAGGCGGCAGCTTCGACCCTGGGTCGCCATTCGCCCATTGGGTATGAATAAACTGGTAAAACTGCTTAGTCCACAGCATTCCTGAAAGCGCCTGACGTTGGATATCTCGCAACTCATCCGAAATTGGCAACGGCGAAACCTTGTAGTAGAAATCATCGGCTTCTCGCTGTCTTGCATCGATAATGGAATCAAACTTGGCTTCATCCAAATCGCTGTCTGGCTGCTTGTTTGTAAACTTGAATCGCACGGTGACAAAGTCGCCTGGCAAAATACCGTCTGCGTTATCAAATGCATACCAAGCACCGGCTTTGGTACCTTTCCTCTCTGGATTCACTGCGTCTTTCTTGTCTTCAATGATATAATCGTGGAACGCATCTTTAGAGTACTTTGGACCGTCCTTGGATCCATAGAGACGCTTAGTATTTGTTGCATTGTCAGTAAACAGCAATTCTGGATCTACATCAGCAGACGCAGACTCGAATCCGGGAGAAGTGGAAAACTGAGCGTATCGATCGCCTAGTCTCCAATGTGTCGACTTTGCGACTTGATCTTCGTCGGCGGCATCGGCATTAAACGCAGCAATTTCTGGTTTGGGCTTGTCCTCAGTCCCCCAATCCCAGGTATTTCTGAACCAGATTTGAGGAACAATGTGCAATGGTGCTGGCTCCGGGCCTCGGTTGTATGCAGTGATCTTGAACAGCAGCTCTTCCTCATTGTCCGGATCTTTGGCGGTCTCGATGAAAATATCAAAATATCGATTATCCTCAAATGCTTCTGAATCGTAAATCTCATACTCCAGTTCCGTTCTACTTCTCTTTGCATTCTCTGCAACCAATTGCTCGTATGGGAATTTTTTCTGTGGGTACTTGTACAGGTACTTCATGTACGAGTGCGAGGGGACATTGTCCAAATAGAAATACGACTCCTTGACATCTTCACCGTGGTTCCCTTGGTGTCCTGTCAGTCCGAACAGTCTCTCCTTCAAAATATCGTCCTTTTCGTTCCAGAATGCAAACGCAATGCATTGATATTGATGATTATCACTAACGCCCGCAATACCGTCTTCCGACCATCGATAAACTCTGGATCGGGCATGCTCAAATGGGAAATGTGCCCATGCATCACCATCTGCAGAATAATCCTCTCTCACTGTCGCCTAGAAAATTATTAAAGTTAGCCTTTCAATTCTTGTTTTTTGTGTAGAGACTAGGTTTTGATGGAGTGTGTACATACCCATTGTCGCTCACTCAAATAAGGACCCCATCGCCGCCAATACCGTTCCTTCCGGCGGTCTTCTTGCAATCTCTTCTCTTCGACGGTGACCCGCTCTTTACCGTTATGAACAACCATTGTTGATTGCCACTGAAAATTGTTTCTTCTTTGTAAGAGAGAAAGAAAAAGATAGAGTTTGGTAGCAGTTATCTCACGGATGGGAGGATTTGCTAATTTAAACGCAATGGCTTGTGTGTGTGCGGGTTGTTGTTTGTGTGTGCACACGCGCCGCCAAATGTGGTCCTGGCTGCTTCCGGGTTTGCATGATAAAGCGCACGGTGTTGGTTGCCGAGCGGCGCCGCAACAATGCGATACGATTGCGCGGCTTTAGCAGTTCCCCTCAGGCAGGATTTCTCTTGAATGGCATTTGTAATTGTATATTTCAAGTATCAAGTATCCGACTGAGATATCTTAGAATTGAGCACCGTTATGCCGAATCAAAATAAAGAGTGATCTTCCTTGTGGATCTGATTGATTCCGGAGTTTTCAGGTTAGTGGCTTTTTTTGCGCATGACGGTCTTTGTTGCATTGCATGATGACCATGCCGGATGCAAGCAACGAAAGCAACGGATTTTCTGAGCCGCGAATGTTCAAGGTTACCAAGGCGTGATGAGAGCTTTTCAATGGTGACAATCTGAGATAAAAAAGTTTTCAATCTACAGATCTCGCCAAGGGGCCGAGTTTGACAAGCTTAGAAAGTGTTTGCTTATCTTATCTCGTACTAATAGTAGCAAGGCACAGTTTTATCCCCTATATGCTTTGGTTGACTAGTACCGGTATATGAGGATAGTCGCTGTTCATTACATCAAATCAGTGAAACAAAAAGGGTTCGATCGCGCGTGATGCAGTTTTGGTGTATCTGATTCTAGGGACCTTACGTGAAAGATCAACCATTCGAATCCGACCTCCAAGTCCCCTTGAGTCCGCGTCGAATTGACCCTTAGATCTCTTTTTCAAAGACTGATGTTTAGAGCCTGCAGCTAAGATATATCAGATGCAGAACTGAGAGTAAAAAGGTACCCGTTCTGCCGGCTCGATCGCGACGGGAAGACCATCGGCCATCGGCCATCGCGCTTTGGAGTAATTAGCACTGAAAGTGGGATTTTGGCGTGTGCGATCCGGATTTGCAGTACCAGGATCCTAAGAGATAATCACTCGCAAGCAGATACAATTCTAAGGGATCATCGCTCCAGAATCATACTAGTCCCACGAGTCATAAATCAGTCGTCAACTATAGCTCGATGCCCGTGATGTATCATATGCGTTGATGTCTGCCTTCTGACCAAGCAGGATCGGTCTCAATCTAATTATCCCTTTATTGATCTTACATCACAGGAGCTTTGGTTTGCTTAGCTGTCAGATTCAGCTCTCCTATGTGGAGCCGCACTATGATCCCTGATCATCACGTACCGCCGATATGGATTATCATGAAAAAACCCATCCTCCATTACACGTACCGGTCGCTGACAATCCCGAAAACCAAGAAACTGTCGCTCAATCAGCTGAACGTTTCGAAGCTCAATTAATAACAGACTCATAAATCCACCCGGTAGTAACAATGGCAACTGGCCCAATTTACAAGGCAGTGGTACAATCTACAGTTGGAAACAAATATACACCCAAACAGATCGCCATTCAATTGTGATTCCCCGAAAAACATTTGCATCCTTGATCAATAGTCGATTACGTCTTTTCTGCTGTTCTGCCGTAAACTTCAGGCTAGATTTCTTCAAGGGATTGGTTTAAAAAAAATATCCCTGTAGCCAAGGAGCGATGGCCATCATCGCCAAAAAGGGTCGGGGGAAAGCGGCTTGTGGCGCCTCGATCAAAACGGTTAGAAGCGTGTCTAGGACAAGGTAGAGAGGAACATGAATCAAGGTTTAGAGCTTCGAGCTGTGTACCACTACGCCCCTGTGTTGGTGTGATACGACCCATCATTTAAGCCAATTTCGAACGCTCTCATCGGTGGTGCTGTACTAAACGGCCGATAGACGCACATTTAGAGGGGGGGGAGGCTCTTGCATCAACTGCGCTGTACCAGGATGTGATAGGATTGAACTAGGCGAGGAGGCTACCCTTGATGGCCAGAAAAAGTTCCAATTCATGTTTTACTAACATTAATGTTTCTGTCTAGTACATGAGATTCAATCGGTTTCAATTGTTTGTTTTACCGTATGCCAATCCTCGATGCAATTGAACGTCACGTCAACCATCCGTAAAACACGATCGCGGCATTAGAGCGCGAGGGAAGAAAAAAAAAAGATCTCAACGAGTGGGTGCAGTAGTACTGTAGTAGTGCAGCGTAGTAGACAGACAGATCTGATGCCGCCGCCGAGAGGTGCATCATGCATTACGCACTGTGACTTTTTACCCAGTGTGGCAAGTTAGCGGATCTGATGGTGGGGTTTTCCCTTCCGGGTCCTGCAGCAGCGATTGCAAGAGCACGTTTTAACTAAGAGAGCTGGTTCTCATGTACTAGTACAGTTAAAAAAACCGCACCTTTGAAGCGGCACAAAAAGTGCTCGGACATTAGGGGGCACGGCTCGATGGGTTGAAATTGAAATTTATGTTCATATTGAAATCCTACACTATAAACCTTTCAAGACTTTTTGTTTCAATGACATTACCTATTCAGGAACTGACTCTGTTGAAAAAACGTGCACGAAGAGCCCTTTTTTGGACAAGGTCGTAGACATTCAGAGACCTTGGGTCTCGAAGTGCGTATGTGTGGTGGCACTCTAACGGCTTTTTCTACGTAGTAAAACTCCCAATGCCTCACCTTCATCTGAACGGAGGACCTGCAGTTCTGAGATTTACGCGTGCAGTAAGTGTGCGTCGTCGGTCTCACAAGGTGGGGTTTTCCAGTGCGAAAGGGAAATCAAAAACAGGAGCTGTAGTGAATCTAGTGTTCGCGTTTAATCTGTAGTGTCAATGGTGGTGGTGAGAAATCATCATCTGTAAAGATCGGATCTGTCAGGGAGAAAATCAAACAAACCTCGATGGAGATACTAGATACACACGATCTGTCAATATAACCTGTCTAGCACAGACACACATGAATTGAGACTCTCGATCAGGGGCTTTCAAGTGGGTGAGCCAAGCGAAGAAAAAAAAAACCCGAGCTCGTTGCCGGGACTACATACCACACACTTCCCGTTTGGTCATGCAGAACGCGCTGATCAGTTGCCTAATTAGGCCCGATCGTCTAATTTGGGCCGAGAGATTCTACACACACACACGCATACGCATACACACACACACACACACACACACATACACACACACACAAATTGGCGCCTAATATATATATCGAGGTTTCCCTCTCTCTCTCTGACCCCCTTTTCTCCCCTTCATCCTACAGATCCCCCAGTCACTCTTTTATAAACCCCCCGACTCACTCTCAACAACAAACCCAACTTACAAGTCTTTCGTTCTTTTTTAAACATATCCCCAAATACCACAACAACTACTACAAATGAAGTTCTCTACCCCAATCGCCCTTTCTGCCGTCGCCGCTGTCGCCGTCGCCCAGACCGACCTCACCACCACCATCTACTCCACCATCTTCGACTACGTGACCGTCGGCTTGTCCACCGTCACTTCCTCTACGACCACCGCCCAGCCATCCTCCACTGAGGTCGCTTTGCTCGCCGTCGCCATCCAGAACACCACCTCTGAGGCCCCATCCTCCACCCCAATTCCATCCGCCTCCGTCGTCGTCAACTCCACCGTCGCCTGGAACTCGTCCTCTTCCGCTGCCGCCACCACCGGCTGGAACTCCACTGCCGTCACTGCTGCTTCCAGCACCGCTGCCGGCTCTGCTTCCCAGTCTGCTGCCGCCACTGCCACCAAGGCCGCTGCTTCCACTTCCGCTTCTCACGGTGCTGGCTCCAACGTTGCTGTTCCAGGCTTGTTGATCGGTGCCGTCGTCGCTTTGAACTTGCTCTAAACAAAAAAGTCTGATATCTCTGTATCCCTTTCCTTGTGTGGATATTGCATATGTCCAATAAAAAAACACAGAATCCACCACTGTACAATACAAAACGCACGGATTTTTGTGTTTTTTTTTGGGATTGATCATACCCTTCACAGGAAAGAAACAGGCAAAAAATGAATACTACAATTCACAAGACGATTTTTGATACAACAATTACTAACACCTCTTTTTTTTGATGTTTGGTTCTTAACAGACAAGTTTTTAACGAGTGACGACCCATTTCTTCTCTTTCTCCCTCTATTTTCTTTCCCCTTTAATTGCTTTTGGTGTTTTTTTCCTTACTTCAATTTGAATTTTTCGCTTCTCCTTTATTTTATTCTGTACTTCTAGTGTAGTTCTGTCTATTTTCCTTCTCAATATTGACTTTAATTTTGACGACCGAAAACTCGCTAATGAGCCCCTGAGATTTTTCTCGTGGCTTGGGATGTTTGAAAAATGAGGCGCGCGCTGTTGACGTTTGTCCATTACGGGGATTTTTAATATGCTGCGCACGCGTGTCTTTGAGAAATGAATTTTTTTCTCGTTCAGCACTCACCAGTCGGTACTAGTACGGTACGTGTGTGTATGATGCCTTGCAGTTTAAAAAAGAGTCAAAACTAGTTTCGGACTTTTTCGGTGTTGATCTTGTGTATATTTGCTATAGACTTGTTGATTGCTTCAAATCTCAAGGAACTCTCTCTATACTCTGGTTGTCCAAACTATCCAAGCGAGAAATATAAATCAACTTATCGAAAATGACTTCATAACAGTCTAGCTAACGTGTATCTGCCCACTTGTATATCTACCCACGAGTGAATGTAAATCAACAGCCTCTCAAGGTTGTTGATATTCGTGCACTAAGCACAGCCTACCTTCTGTAGTTTCATTGCTCTCAACCACATATCCACACTTCCAATTTACCTCTTTAAGCAAATAAATGCAACCGGCAGTGAGGGAACACATTTCTGGTTCCTGCGTACCGTGGGAAATACCTCCAAGTGCGGTGTACCATTAGCTTGGAAACAATGGAGACGCCGCCGCCGCACGTGCCCATGGTTGGAATGAATGCAAATGAAAAAATGGTCGCGGCATATTGTTCTACCTGTATCTCAAATGAAAGAAAAAATGCAAATTCCGCTGAATGAAGCAATGCAAGAGATTCTCGAGCCCTCGTGTCCTATAAGTAGGAGATCGAATGCTGCCCCTTCGTTTTGTCGTTCCCAGCGGGATCATTTTCTTGGTGAGTCAAAAAAAAAATACCAAGGAGGCCCCGGAAATCTGCTTTGAAAATGTGCCGAGATATTGGCGAGGAATGGATTTATTGGTCGTGTTATTGAAGCTGAAAGGAAGTACCATTTCTGTGCACAGCGTTTCGAGCTGGTGTCTCCACTGCTCAACGCGTCACAGCGTACTGTACACATCTACCACCACGATAACTTATACCCTACTCCTTTGATAGTCGCTATTGTATATAGATATATATCAGGAGCGCTATAACTTTCTTTCCGAGTGACCCCACGCATTGAGCCGCTAGCGGCTGATGGGCCACTGCTCAAAAGTGACGCAGCACAGAGATACAAAACTTTAACTTTGATAAAAGAAAAAAGGTTATCTGACTTTAAAGGTACTAGTGTAGATACACTTCAGCCCTCACGTATAGGTCCTTGGACCAGCTGACCGTTGGCGGCGTTAGAGCGTCCACGGTGGTCACCCCACATTTTTTTTGGCAGATCTCTCTACTCACAAGAGCTAGATTACAAAATATGAACCTGTTTTGCAGCGGATAAGTCGTCGGCGAATAATGCCGCGCATTTCAGCGCCGTGTGAACTTCTCTTCAAAAGGCTATTTGATTGTATCTAGATGAAAACTGTCGCGTGGGGTAGTATGTGATACCTCCCCACGGTGAAATGTGGGGGAGATCAATATCTGAAAAAATCCAGATGTCCATACATGGTATCCCACGGGCTCTGAGTTTCTGAGATGACGAGGGTCCAGGACCCCCACTGCAATGTGCAGGTACCAGGGTGGACTTTTTCTCCAATGGTTTCAAACCTTAACGTGTCCCGTTCCTATCTATCAGATCAATGTCGACCCTTTGAACTTTAATACCGTTCTCCAGTAAATAAAATGGTCAGATTATCGGAGCATGAGTTCCGTGAGAACCGGTTTGAAAAAACCCAAATAAAAAAAACGCACAATGACACCGCTCATGAGAAGGTTGCTGATCAGTTCATCTCGCATCATATGGCGGATCGACAAATGCGGGGGCATTGGGTGAGTGGTGGATGAATATGAGAAGTCCCGGATGGGGATGTAGATTGAAAGAGGAGAAGCAATTGATTGTTTTATAAGAACAGGTAGAGATCCTCGATATTCAAACAAAATATTTACTCATCAAAACAATATGGAGCCATTATTCGCTATAGCAGCTGCGCTTGTGGTCGGCAGTACCCACGCCGCAGTGCAAGGAAACTCGTACAACGGTCTCGGTGTCACGCCGCAGATGGCGTGGAACACATGGTACTCGTATGGGTGCAATGTTAACGAGTCTGCTATCTTGGACTCTGCACAGAAAGTAGTCCAGCTCGGGTTGCGAGATGTGGGCTACAATATCATCTCGCTCGACGACTGCTGGGCCGCCGGTCGAAACAGCAGCGGCTACATCCAGGCCAACACCACGCGGTTCCCCAAGGGCATGAAGGACGTGGCCGACAATGTACACGATCTCGGAATGAAGTTTGGAATCTACTCCTCTGCGGGCCAGTACACATGTGCCGGCTACGAAGGGTCGCTCGGCAACGAGGACAAGGACGCCGAGCAGTGGGCTAGCTGGGGCGTTGACTACTTGAAGTACGACAACTGCTACAACAATGGCCAGTCCGGCACTCCGCAGCTCTCTTACAACCGGTACAAGGCCATGTCGGACGCATTGAACAAGACTGGACGAGATATCTTCTACTCCATGTGCAACTGGGGCGACGACAGCCCTTGGAACTGGGCATCGACGATCGCCAACTCCATTCGAATGGCCGGCGATGTTTACGACTCGTTCGACCGTCCAGACCAGCGATGCCCATGCACTGGCGACGAGTACTACTGCATGATGCCCGGGTTCCA
This sequence comes from Blastobotrys indianensis, assembly GCA_030558855.1. Lineage (NCBI taxonomy): Eukaryota > Fungi > Ascomycota > Dipodascomycetes > Dipodascales > Trichomonascaceae > Blastobotrys > Blastobotrys indianensis. Next base: position 129,540 of record JAKTQK010000020.1, read on the forward strand.
TTGCTCAATGATGAACGTGTTGAACAAGGCGTCTGCGTTCCCGTCCAAGGCCCAGCCTGGGTTCTGGCTTGATCTCGATATCCTGCAGATTGGCAATGGTGGCTCGACATATGAAGAGTACCGAACCCAAGTTTCCATGTGGGCTATGCTCAAGGCGCCATTGATCATGGGCGCCAAGCTCGAAAACTTGTCTGGAGAATCGTACCAGTTGTACACCCACGCTCCAGTGATTGCAATTGACCAGGACCCAGCCGGCAATGCTGCTCAGCGGGTGTGGAGGTACTACGTTTCAGACACTGACAAGTACGGCCAGGGCGAGATTTCTCTATGGGTTGCACCATTGGATAATGGCGATACTGCTATTGCGTTGCTTAATGGCGGCGCTAAGGAGCGAACGATGAACGCTACATTGGCCGATATTTTCTTCGACGACGGCTCTGAGGGCACTGCACCACAGGCTAAGGTCGCATACGACATTTACGATCTGTGGGGCAACTTGATGCCTACGAGCGTCGCCAACGGCATTGTGTCCGGCACCGGCAACGTGACTATCAACGACAACATCTACAATGTCACTGCGCAGTCATACGCCGAGGGACTCGCCAAGAACGACAAGCGACTGTTTGGTACCAAGATTGGCTCTGTCAAGTCTGAAGGCACCATCAAGGCCAAGGTGCCGTCCCACGGCGTCGCCCTATACCGACTACGTGCGCAATCCACCAAAGACGAGTTGTAAATGATTTTTTAAATAAAAAAAAAATGCTAGAGAATAAATATGTTACAATCAATCCAAATAGTCCAGCTTTACTGGGCGCTCTCGTTTGAAGTTTTTCCAAAACACGAGCCACGATTCGTGCGCCACAAACAGTGCGGCGCACCACGATACGAATACCACAATGCGGTCCCAATGCACGACGAATTTGCGCTCGTGGCAGAACCCGTCGACAAACGAGTACATGCCACTATCCTCGTCCCAAAAGTACATAAAGTCGAGCGAGTTGATGGGCCACCACGGCAGGTACCGCGGGTTCTCGCGCGAGTACTGTCGCGGCAGCGCGGCGGTCGGGTCGTAATATACCGACGTGCGGGACGGGTCACGCAGCGAGTCGAGGATATCCGTCTGTGTGAAAGTTCGCGGTTTGGTCACCGTCCATGCTTTTGGCACCGTGTCCACGTCGTGCATGTCCGTGGCGGCGATAATGGGCATCTTGTATGCATCGCTGAGCCGCGCAGTGCGGATATCGACAACGCCGTTATCACTCACCGTTTCAAACATGTCGACGCCCCATGCAATCAGGTCGTACGGCGACGGGTGGTTCTGCATCGTGGGCTCGTCGCGGTGGTGCTCGAGCTTGAGTGACCACGGCAAGTGGTTCACCACCACAATACCGCCTAGCTGGTGCGTGCGTGCAATCACTTGCTGCAACTCCGCATCGGACGGGAAGTTCGTGGTGGGCTTGATCGTTTCGTTGATGCCAATCAGGTTCATGTGAATGCGGCAGCACGAATACTCCACGCCGGGAATGACTACAATGTCGAGCTCTTGCTCTTCGGCATGCTTCTGGGCCTGCAGCCCTCCGTCGACATTGTTATGATCTGTCACGCACAGAGCATTGAATCCATATGCTATAGCCCAGTCCACCAGCTGCTCTGGCGTCAGCGATCCATCAGAGACTTTGGAATGCGCATGAGTCTCAATGGTGATAGAGCCACGGGTATCAAAGTCCTCATGCCACAACGCCGCATTGCCGTTCAAATCGCGTGGTATCGAGAGCCGGAACTTGTCCGTGTACGAAATCTTGTCGTTTGTCCATTTACCAGGTGCGTAGCCTTTGAGGCGTATTATCAGTACTGACGATATAACAACGGTGAGAAAAAGCGACCACTTGGCGAACCGACGGGAGATATCTCTGAAAGGGCGATTCCGGGGACTCAACGAAAGGTATGACATTGACGGTTTGCGACTGACAGCCGGCCAGCTCATGGTTTTTTTTGAAAGAATGGAAAAATTGTGGGAAGTGTGCGATTGTTATATGCGGTCGGTATCTACGTAATCGCACCACCAGAACTCTCGCACCCACCCATCATCGCACGTAAGTCCGCCAATGTGAGATTATACAACCCGCAGCGGTGCGTGCGAGAACTCAAAGATAATATGTCTTGCTTCACTATTTTTTTTTTGAGAAGAGACTTGCATCCGCTGCACCCGTTTCATCTCAACGAGGCCTACAAACAAACTCTATTAACTCTCCAGTTCTGTTTGGGGTCATCTCATCGACCCATGGAGATGGGTACTCTACATTTCGTTTATCTTTCATCAGATCCACTTGACAACCACTCACTGCGGCAACGTGGGGTGCCGTCATTTCAACCATGTGAGCCTGTTCACTGGGCTCTAGCAAAAGAATCTCAGTTCAAAGCTCATCAGATGCCCTGAGAAGCCGCACATGTCCCAGGGATCTGCCTCATAACTTGATCTTGAGATGATGGGCCCCATGCGTGTGATGGATGCACTAGGATTAGGATCCAATCATTTGGCCCACATGAAGTTGAATTTCAGCACCTGAATTTGATTATCACAATACCGCGACGAACAGAATATCTGATCTGGGATCCCTCTCCACCGAACTCAAGTTCACGCAAAGTGGCACGTAATGAGAGTGCGCACGAAGGAGCAAACTAGTTGTTGTTTTGGTACAACTACCTGGTTCATTACGTACTTGGAAGCACCCAGCCTGATAAGAAGCTGGCCTCTTTGTTATTTGGAGTTTTCCACACCCACACTGCACTTGCAGATATGAACTTAGTATTCTAAACGCTCCCACTAATCGATTGAATCCTTCATTAAAGTCTGTAAATACTCAAGATGATATAATCTGATGGGTCATTGTGTCTGTGTATGCCGCTTGTCTGGAGTGTGCTTACGTACACTCGAGAGTGTTTTAGGACTCCGTGCCCGCGCGCCTCCTTGCGCCCACAGTAGAGAACAAGCCCAGTTTCCATCAATTTAGGCAGTGCTTTTAAACTCTCAGAATGAATACGATTTCTATCGCCGCAGAAAACGCGGCAAATATTTTTTTTACCTAGTGCGTTGTGAAAAATCGGCTAGTCGAGGATACTTCAATTATCTGCAAATTTTCCAATTACAAGGTTAAAATTTAGGATGGATTCTGTGAAAGCCGGTCTCGGGTCTATCCCAATACAGCAATGCCGGTCATATCCGTGTCTACACCAAAGTACAACCAGAATGCCCAAAGGTACACTGTCGACGGCAATAGCATGGATGTTCTGTTGGTTAGTGTGAGTATCTTGATGTGCCAAGGGATGATTCCCGGTCGGCTGATAAGCATAAAAAGGACCTGTGCACCCTCACCAGCCCATATCGAGCAACTGATCGGCAACTTGCCCATGGCAAGGCTGAGTGCCAAAATACCCCTGCATCTGGACTAAGATCAGCACTAGAGATCATTTTAAAATGTGTAAAATATGATGCAATTAGCTAGTATTTGACTTATACAAGGTTCGGGCTATTCATTAATCGCTCTTCTTTAGTTGGATCGAGCCCCAGCAAATGGGTAACCCCGTGGCTCACAACAGCAATAAACTCCTTGAGCACATTGCACACATGTGTTTCCACTCGAGAAAAGAGCTTCTGTCGCACAGCCTCGATTACCGTACAGACCAAGAATATACCAAGTGGGAAAGAGAAAAACACTAGGTAAAAATAGGGCGTGTTGAGGAAATGCTCGGCCTTGATCCATTTGGTGAAAATGTACGGCCGCATCATGTAGTGGTCATGGATGAGGTATACTGAAAAGGTCATCTTTGCGAGCCAGTTGACTATCCTGCTTTCAAAGTTGATGCTTCCACATAGCATAAACACACTCACAGCCATGAAAAATGAAAGCAGCGAGTTGTCCGACCGCACAAGCGTCATTGGGCCGTAGTTATCCTTCACCCACTGGATGTTGGGGTTGCTTCGGAATTTGTAGACTGTAATCAAGTCAATAGCGAAAAATATGGAAAAAACAGTAGCCCATTTCCAAGTTTTCCATTTCGGCACATGGTCAGGGTGCTGCTTGATGAATGCACCAACGAGGTATAAGAAAATGAACCACAGCCAGGGACTATAGCAGTACTCCTTCAGTCGGTGTGAATACTTCCAGTACAGTGTAAACGACTGGCCGAATATCATCGTCGCCAGCACCCCTGCAAACTCCCTCACCGTCAAGACCTGCACCACTTTTGCAAGCATTGGGCTGATGATCATTGTAAATAAATAAGTGCTCACAAACCAGAAATGGCAGGTGATGACTGGGAATATCGCCTGCATCCAGTCGACCGTCTCCATCTTCCGGTCGGCTAATATATGGAATGCAAACGGAATAAGCCAGCACCAGCTGATGACCCTGAACCACGTTCGCAAAATGGTCGACATGCTTGCAGGCCTTGACCCGAGAAAGTAGCCCGACATTATCATAAACAGCTGAACTCCCGTCTTGCCTATACTTTCCCCGACAAAGATCAAGTAGTGCCGCCGCGTCATAATGTATGGCAACTCCTTATCCTCCTCATCTTTTGGGTGCTCGTTGATGCCCCACCGAGTGTTGATTGAAAAATGGAAGTAGACTATCATGAGCATAGCGACCACTCGCGCTAGCTCATAGTTGGAAAGTCTGCTCATCTTTCTTCTAACCGAAATGTGAATGTCAAGAAAGAACAAACAGTATCACAGGCTTGAATCTGTTCGCTGGCCACACACACACGCTGCGAAAACTCAAAAAAAACAAACCCCATTCTGATACCCTATGATGATATTGCGGTAGATCTTTTGTCTATGCAGATCATGCATATTCGGCGGTGCATCTATTGAACAACGACAGCTCAATTCAATATTACAATGCACCAAATTCGAAACCTTCAGCAACCCTCTTCTATAAATGAACTCTTTATTTTTATCTGATTTTTAGCTTATCTTGACAATTAACAATGTATCACTATTAGGCTTAGATATATGCCCCGCGACAGTGTATAATAGCGCATGCGCCCTCCGCCGTGTGCGGCCACGCGCACTACCAAGTTTGGGGTGCGTACTGCTCTTGGCATTTACTGTTTCTGGAAATTGCGTACAAACGGGCGGGCTGAATAAGGGATACAAGGAGATAATATTCGTCGCCGGTTAATCTAGTTACACAACCCGATGCATGTGTAAGTGCGGAGCATGTGCGTCGTTGAAGTTAGCACCGTACACAGTAGTGTCGGTGTCGATTGAACGTCTTGTATCTGAATCATCCTCCAGCATTTATAGGCTTGGCACAGAATCGTTTGCATTTTAGGTCACAGTCCAATAATCACACCAAATGAGCCTCGGCTCCGGCCAAGGGATTGTGCGGCTTCAGGAGGACTGCGGCGCCTTCAACAAAGTTTATGTACAAGCGTCGCACAGATTCGAGTTTATTTGTACATGAAACCCAGATCCCCAAGGTCCATACGCTTGGTTTTTTGATGCGAGGGATCCATGTGATGAAAAACACCAAACCTGATCTATAGTGTCTGCTCGTTGGCATACCCTATATATATATAATTCAGATATCCTAGAACCCCAAGTGAGCAAGCACATATATGTTATATACCTCACTCAATGCCTGGCCGCGGGCCAGTGACATTTTTAAGAGTACCAGATTGAAACCATGAGGCTTTTGGGTATCGCAGTATTGGTCGGCCGAGGTGTGGCCGCGTCGAAACTTTATACCGCAGATTGGTCGGCATGCAGCGATTACAAGTCTGGCATCACAGTATCGAGATTTCATGTTCAGTACGATACCGTAGCGAATACATTGGACTATTCATTTGCTGGCAATAATTTGAGGAACCTAACAGGTATGTGCCAATATAGGGGGGACAGTGCTAACTGGGTAGTGAATGTCGAGCTGTCGATATATAATGAGAATGTGCTGAGCTGGAATATAAGCAGCTGCAGTATATTTGACTGCTCGAGAAATAGTACTAGGGGTGTCACTGCTCGAGGGCAACTGTTGTTTGAGATTGAACTGAGCGATACGACATTCCGCGTGCCGGACGTTGATGGGACGTTGTTAGTGAGGTTATACGACGATAAACAAGCTGGGTGCATCAGCTCATCTTTGAGCAATGGGTTAACTATGAAGCATGCGTCTGTGCGATATTCGTTTCTAGCTGTTACGTTGGCGATGCTGCTCATTGCACTGTTCAACCGGCTCGTGTACCAGAATGTACGGCTACGCCACCGACCGTTTGCTGGTCCGTCCACCGTTGAAATCATCCAAGTATTACAGTTTATTGCATTCTCAGGTATGTACTCTGTGCGATATCCTGGCGTATACCGCGTGTTTACTACCAATTTGAGCTGGAGTTTGGGTATATTCGGCTGGCCAGAGCTCGAACGACGGATTGACACATTGAGGCAATCAACTGGGGATAAGGGGCAGACATACTCCAAATTGCACAGTGGACCACTGAAAATGACGCAGGACGGGATCGAGGCATATTTCGACACGCTAGGGATCCCACCGCACGACGCGCTTGTGCTGCTAGCGGTATGGTTTGCCATTCTGCTGGCATGTACACTCACATGTTCAGTGCTAGCCAAAATTGTACTAGAGTGCGCTAAAGCTCGCGGTCATAGCGTGTGCAACACTACTCGGGTTAGATTCGTGACGGTCACAATGTCGGTAGTCGTTCGACTGGCGCTCGTCTATTTTGCGCCAATCTCGGTGCTAGCAATGTACAATTTCTTGAAAACCGGGTCGTGGGCTATGCAGGTCATTGCCGCATTGGCATTTGCGGTCTTTATGCTGGCAATACTAGGGGCACACTTTAGGATTGCGTGGTTGGCGGTGCGGAGTCGCCGTCAAGTGCACAAACATCATGCTACGACGGCAGTACGGAATCATCGTCGTCGTGAACTGCACAGGCACCCTGCTATGACGGTATTCGGAACCATGTACGAAAAATACAAGCGGCGATACTGGTGGTGGGGTATGTTGAGACTAGCAGCCATGTTCGCGTTCAGCGTGCTGCTTGCTTGTGGCGGTGCAAGAGGGCTACTACAGTTGGTAGCAACACTAGCGATCGAGCTTACAATAATGACCATCACCGGGATATGTCTACCCCTCGAGTCTGTCACTCTTAATGTATTCCAAGTGTTCAGCCACTTTGTGCGCGTGGCTGTGCTGGTGATGATGGTGCCGTTCACAATCAACGCCAACGACGCTGGTGCGCCGCTCGCCATACTCGGAGTAGCTATAATCGCACTACAGTGTCTATGGGTAATTTTCACATTGATGCTGGTGATTCTAGCACTGGTCTCCACACTCTACGAGTTGTTCAACCGACCGCAGAGCCAGCCACCGCGGCCGCCTCGTCCTCAGGCCAACACTGTACTCTCTCCACATTACAACTCAGATAGAATTGACGATATTCTGGATACACCGAAAGCGCCAATGATAAGCCTACAGATCCCGCAAATGGGCAGCCCAATGTTGATGGGAAGCCCGCTGTTAGGCGCCGCGCCGCACGAGCCGCACAATACCCAAGAACCTCACCAGCAGGGCGGTTTTGACAACAGTCCCCGGGATCTCAAGTACTCACCGCAGCTATCGCGTATTTCCAGCTTTGCATCTACAGACGAAACGCGATACGTGAACGATACTACCGCTATTGGAGAGCTGGTGGCGCGCGGAGCGGTCGTTGCGTCGAGGGCGAGCTTCTACTCTGCCAAGTTCGACGACTGTATTGACAATGTATCTATTATCAGCAGCAAAAACTCGCCGGCGTATGGCGCATCGCCGCGGTTTGTGGAGTATGCCGGTAGTCCCGTGATGCGAAGCATGCACCGGCCGCACCGGTCGTTCAGCGATGACTATTTGGCGTGTTTCGCTGATCTTGACGATATTGTATCGGATAAACGGAGAAGAAGCGAGCCCATGGATCAACTCGAGTATCTGACACCGGTAAAGTCTATAGAATTTAGCCATACGAATCTTGAATAGTATACATGAGCCCATGCGCGAGACCTGCCAAGCTCAATACTTTCCAATTTTATTAATTCAACGGGTTTCAATCTAATTGGTAGTTTCTTTATTAATTCAACGGGTTTTAGTATAATTGATAGGTCCAGAGACATAAATTTATTTAAAGAGCCAAGGCTCTTCTCTTCTAGAATGTCTAGTGCCCATATTAATTACGCCGGCACAGCGGGTTTGACTAACAGAAACTCTACTTAAAGACGCATGCGGCGCTTGGCTGGAACCAGGGCAGAGATGCCCATTGCAGGAGTCTGATTCGCAGGTTCCGTCCACCCACTGCGTCCGGTTTCGCTCCGCCGATTGGAAAAATACCGGTCAAGTTCTAGAAACTGTTAAACGGTGAACATAAAAAATTACATGCATAATTAGTAGATCTCTCATCGCATGATAATTACACTCTTTGACCAAGTACTTTACAATGTACCATAGTCCAAGCCCATTGAACAATTTAAGGACTTGTACACTGCAATGACCAATCAGCATCATCGTTCCTTTCTCCCCGCAGAGCAGAAGACACTGGGGGAGCTTATCACAGGCCAATCACCACGTGCCGTTTCTTGCAACAAATCTTGCACAATCTCGTAGCCATCAAAAACACTTTTATTTTTTGCTTTTCCAATTGGTCACAGAATCAGATCAACAGCTCAATTGTCACCCTGGCCAACCATGATGATGCTCCTACGCCATCAGCCCGCCCGCCCATGAAAATTTTTTTTCTCGCCCAGCCGCGCCACAGAGGGCGGATGCACCTCGGCAACGAGCAAAAAAATTCTTCTGCGCACACACACACGCAACGGCCAAATGAGAAATGTGTTAGACATGCATGGAACATTAAGGTCTTTGAATTTATTTTTTCCAATGGCAACTGAACAATCCGATGTCTTGTGGGCTGATAGCCGGTTCCTTTCCCTAAGGATAATTCCGTGCTTCGGTCCTGGATCTAGATGAAGGCGCAATTCTACTGGAACATCTTTCTTGGAGGTTGCTCGTATTGCGGGGCGTTCGGCTGTGAGGTGGCAAAAAATGGAAGGTTTATTTTTTTTCGGCGGTGGTCAATGGAACGTTATATTTTTAAACATACTAAGAAGCACGGGCGGGTGGTGAATAGGAGATGATGGAACTGATGACCAGATGAGCTACAACGTACTGATCTGCTGGATTGATGTTATTCGGTATCTCTTCTCATCTCTTCGCATCGTCTCATCGGTAGAATACCTGCAGGTGAGATGCATCTTTTAGATCTTTGGTCTTTCGTCACCCAAAGTGTGCATCTACGCACCTCACCCACATACAAATTCCGCACCGGGGCAGACCCCGGGCGAACATGTTGATCAAGGATTGATCGACTGAAGCTGATTATCACACCTTGACGTAACGAGGGTGCAATGTATCTAGATTTTGTATCTGATTATCTGAGATTGCATTATGGCTGTATTATTCATCTTGGTGGTGTAATTATAGTGGTATGACGGAACGAAGGAATCCGATAGCTCACTGTACTACGGTACGTACTGTGGTATCTCTCTCTCGTTCTTGGCATTTCTTAAGCCTACTCGGATTTACACAGATAAATTGTTCGTCACTCGGATATATCGGCGAATAAGAAAAAATGTCCCATATCTTTAGGTACAGTACGTGCATATCGTCTGGTGGTACTCAAGTCTCATCGTCTCATGTAGTTCCCCGCAGATGATATTTTGAGGTGCAGATTTCAAGAACAATTTGCTCATGGGAGAGGGGGTGACAGATAGTTGTTCCTCCGAGTCCTCCACTAAAATTTCATCGCCCTTATGCGCCCAGAAAAGTATCAGAGTTCAACGGTTACCTGCGGCTTGGCGATGAGGGCTTGCAATAATAATATATAGCGGTACAGCACCACTATCAGATATAAATTGAGGGAAATGGGGTTTTACAAAGTCCAAACAGATTACATTATCGATAAACACTCGATAAACACGACTTTATCGATTGTGCGGAGACAAGACCAAGAAAAATTGAGACTCCAAAGGGGGTCGTCACGCCGGCTATTGACGGCCGGGGACTGATTACAAGCGGTTGCCACGATCCTCAGGGCATATCACTATGATTCTAATCGATTAAGCGAGCTGATTCGGCCTTGTGAGAGAATTGTCTTTGAATAGAAAAGGATGCCTTTATTTGCGGGGAAAACGATGATTCCTTTTAGTCCCCCTGTGTACCTTTAGGTCTGTATCAACACTATGATATTCCTACAATTCAGACCATAACTGTTATCTGTCTAATCACGCATACATTAGATCTGGTCAGATGCTGAGAGAACCAGATTGCATACAGTACTACCAATTTAGAATGTTCTCCCTACAACCCAACCTTTTACACGTCAGTGTACAGTATGTGTAGGTGTACTGTACTGTAGTAGTACCGGTAGATGTAAGTGTCTTCCTCCCAAGAGCTGTAATTTATCCAGGGAAAAAGATCCTGCAGCGCCTATGCAGAACGCGCTTTGGATCTGCGCCATAATTTGCCTAATTCAACCAAGTCCAACAAAACAAAAAAACACGCACGGCACTGAGGAGGTTTGACAAAGTGGTGAGATTACCGTGGTTCAATGTAATCACCAAGTGAAGATATTGCGAATTGTGTTAAAATAATCTAAAGAAGGCTTTCTGCTTTATACGTTATTCTGTAATGTGTGGTACTATGGGTACTTGACATTTCAAAGTTTGAAAAGCAAATTTGAGCAGGAAGAAGCTTTTTCTGCTCCTGCTTGGCGTCTCGGCCTCGGCGAATCATCATGAAATGAGCTGCTTGATGCTTGAACTAAGGTTCATGCCAGGGGAGGGGCGCTGCTCTGCTGACCTTGGCGCGTTTTGAAAGAGGGGCGACGACAACGACAACTAGTACAACAGAGAGAGAGGGTCTCGACTCGGACAAGAGCAAATTGTATGAGGATGAGATACGTATACTAATAGTTGATATCAAGACAACAAGGATTCAGAGGCTGTGGACTCGTTGAGGTCAGATGAGAGTAGAGTTTATCTATCTGGACAAGAAGCTCATCCATACATCCACTTTGGCCGAGCACACGGCGCGTTTCGCTGATATTGGGTTTTTGAGCTGTATGGATCAAAATCACATCTGCCAAGACTATTTCACGAATCCGGAGAACGAGACAATCAGATAGTGTACTGTAGATATCCCCCCTCTCTTCAACGGGTGAGGCCATCCATAATGCAATATTAAAAATTTCGTACACACGGCAACAGGACTCCAAAGAGAGTTCACGAAAGACTTTCTCAGTTAAATCTGATAACATGACTATCATCATGATCATTGAGGAGAATGGTGGGCTTGGTCAGAGCTCCGAGTCCCTGCCGACACGCTGTCGGGAAAAAAATTTGTTTTTCTCAGGGGGACAGTACAGCTGCTTGCAATGAATCAATGTACACTGTATCGCTCACAACTTATTATTATCTTCTCAGAACAACTGTCATCAGTGACTGGGTTCAAAGTGATTTGTAATTTTAGGCAATGTGGATATCAGTGTGTATCTTATTCACCAATCTCCGCCTCCGTGGCGATCGTCGCTTGTCGTGGGGGGGGGAATTGCGGACTATAACAGAACAGTTTAATCTCGCAGATTAATAGAGTTCGCGTCAACTTTATAATCTCAGATCATTCCATCTGCAACTGGAGCATGCATTTACCAACGTTTGGATCGAGTTGAGATGTTTTTCATCCACAATTGCTTAATTTGGTGTATATAATCGTGTTATGTACCGGTAAGTGCTCACACACATCGACCACCTTTCAATCTCGCCCACTGAATAGTAGTAGACAAGAACCGTTTTGGTGATTAAAATAAAAGTGGAGTAAAAAAGTATCAAAATAAAATGTCTTGCGATTAGAAGAAGCTCAATCTCGCCGAATCTCTCCAGATTCATTCGAATATCATCATTCACCAACACACTATCACCTTGCCCGGTCTGGTTGAATCAAGAACAAAAAAATATCAGGTCTCACTTCGCAATCTGATCATCTCTAGGCAAGAAAAACACTCGCTCTCGCTTGTTTCAGCCTTCCAGCTCCAACGGTTACGCCAGAAAAAAGCTCACCTTGACTCACGCAAGGTCTAGCAAAGGTGCCTCGCATCGAATATATACACCTACTACAAACAGAAATACCTAATCTCTCAGTCAATTAACTAATGCTCTAGAAAATTACACGGTAAAAGCACCTTATGAGCTTCAAATATATCATACAGCTGAATAAAACTTTTTTTTCTCCCCCTATAATCCCACAGCCACATTTTCAGTTGCCAAAAAAAAAAAATTCACAACGGTTTTTATGGAGGCGCGCGCGCAGCTTCAAAGACAAGTTTGGTGCCGTTTGTAGTTGCTTTTCTCAATGTTGCTCCCAACTTCCGAGATGCGGCACTTGCAGATTGTCTCACTCGCTTAACAGATCGCTGACACAAATTCCCAAATCGGACTATCCATTCGTCGATTGGGCCCGCGGAACCACGCAAAAAAGCCGTTTTTCTCTCTCTCTCTATGGGGGGTGATGAAATCTAGTGGGTGATCCCGCCCCCAATAGGCTGTACCAGACAGATTCGAGTGCGTCTTCTATAAAGACTCGACCATATCCCTTCATCTTCCATTTCTGATTCTTCACTTTCGTTTCAAAGTCTCCATTTACAACCCACCCCCTCTAATCTTCCCCCCGACAAAGTTATATATACAATGGCTGAGAAGACACACCCAGAGGTTCTCAACGCCGACGAGCTCAACGCCCAGGCTTACGAGTACGAGGCCGAGACTGCTCAGGTCGACTACTACAACGTTCCACTCGAGGAGTTCTTGCACTTTGCCAAGCTCAACCGAGAATTCGAGGCTCGAGCCGACCACGGTGCCGGTGAGACTGCCATTCCTTTCATTGGCTTCTTCAACTACTTGAAGTCCAAGCGAAACGCCCCAGAGACTCCAAACTCCCCAGTCAGTGAGAAGAACGATATTGGCGCTGCTGCCTCTATCGAGAGCGGCCACGCCGTCGAGCTCCAGAATGCCAACCGATTGTTGCGAAACGCTTCCTGGATGTCTGTTTTCTACTTGATTACTACCGATATTTTGGGTCCTACCTCTGCTCCTTACGCTATTTCCCAGCTCGGATACGTTCCAGGCTCTTTGCTTTACTTCTTGCTCGGCATAGCCGCTGCTTACTCCGGTGTCATGTTGTGGCGACAGTTCTTGACTTTGGACTCTGTTGAGTACCCACTCAAGAACTTTGGTGATGTGGTTGGCCGAATCTACGGTGGCAACATCCGATTCGGTGTCGACGCTCTCCAGGCCCTTCAGTTGCTTTGCAATGTCGCTGTCATCATTCTTGGTAACGGTAACGGTCTTTCCCAGATTGCAAAGGGTAAGGTCTGCTACGCTGTGTTGGTTTTCGTTTGGGCGCTTGCTGGTATGGTTGTTGCCCAGATCAAGACTCTTCGACGATTCGGTTTCTTGGCCAACTTGGCTATCTACATGAACGTCTTTGTCTGCATTGCCACCATGGCTCTTGCCGGCAAGTCTGGTCCAAACCGAGACCCAGCTGTCCAGTCTGACAACGCCTTGATCGCCCACGACTCCCAGGGTAACTTGATCCCAGCTTCCTTGAACGGTCCAATCGACACCAAGATTATTGTTTCCGGTAGCGGCAACTTCTCCACTCAGTTGAATGCTGTTATGAACATTGTCTACGCTTACGGTGGTGCTATGATGTTCATCGAGTTCATGGCCGAGATGAAGCGACCAACTGATTTCATCAAGTCTATGCTTTGCGCTGAGATCTTCATTGGTATCGTCTACTTGTTGTTCGGTTTGGTCACTTACGCTTACCAGGGTCGATTCATCATCAACCCAGCTAACCAAGGTATCAACGGTTACGGATGGCAGACGGCCACCAACGTCATCTCCCTTGTCTCTGCCTTGATTGCCGCTTGTCTTTATGGTAACGTTGGTATCAAGGTTGTTTACAACGCCTTCTTGCGAAAGGCATTCAAGCTTCCAACTTTGGAGTCTCGATACGGCCGACTCATCTGGACCGGTCTTGTCATTGTCTACTGGGCCCTTGCTTACATAATCGCCTCTGCCATTCCACAGTTCTCCACTTTGACTGGTTTGGTCGGTGCTGTCTGCATTCTTCAGTTTACTTACACTTTCCCACCAGCTATGCAGTTTGGTTTGGACATGCAGTTGTCTGCTATCAAGGCTGACGGTCCATACAACCCAGTCACCAAGCAGACCCAGCGAATCGACAACTGGCACCAGCGTTCTCGATGGACTCGAGCTTACAAGGACAAGTGGTTCTTGAACACTTTGCACATTCTTTACTTCTTGGCTGCTTTGACTACTGCCGTTTTGGGTATCTACTCTTCTGCCTTGCTTTTGAAGGCTGCCTACAACGGTTCCAGTGGTCCAGTCAAGGTTGTCGCATTCAGCTGCAAGTCTCCAGTTGCTTAAATGCACTTTATCACCTTCTCTATCCCTTTTTCCTCTCACCTTATTTGCATCTTATTTAAAAGAAAGAAGCATCTCTTTTTGTTTTTTGTTTTTTAACCTTTTTTTACCATTTTATTAGATGATCAGCTCGTTGACGATTTGTTTTAATGTACATTGTAATGATAATTATTTCAGTTTTTTGAAAAAAGAAGGTTTTTTTAATTTTTTTATCGATTGGATTGGATGGGGGGCACACAGAGAAACGGGGGACCTTGCACCCCGAGGGCCTAAGGCGTGCTTAGGCTTGAGATGGTGGTGGTGCCGTGGATCTGATTGAGATGCTTCGCACTGCACGCTTAAAACCAAATTTTTGTAATTGCATATATTGCGCATATTCAGGAGTTGGGCAGAAAGCTTGTGACTGCAGATGACTCGGCAATAGGATCTGAGAGATGCAGATAATGTGTACAGTTGTACCTAGTAAGAAAATACATGAGATAAATAAATTATTTGAAGGGCATCTTGATAGGGTCGATGATAGCGCCTTGCTTGACCATGACGCGCGGCTTGGTGAGCTTTTGGTGCGTGTCTCGCGACGTCCACTCTTGGCCAATTGGCATCCTTAGCGACCGCTCGTACTGGTCCCTGGTCTCGAACATGTGCGGTACGCTTGGTGCGCTGAACTTGAGGTTCTTTTTATTGATCTTCTCATTGACCATCACGTTCTTGAGCTTAGCGTCCTTGCGCTTGTGGGCAGCAACACCTTGGACTTTTTTCACGAATCGTTTCTTGGGTTCGGGCGCGTCTGAGCCGCCCCATGAGCCCCAGCCTGGAAGCGTGAGATCGATTTCCCGGTCGCCTTCCTCTTCCACTCGTGCCTTCTTCGCCTGCTGGAATTCCTCCACAACGTCGTCGCCTGCGAATGCGCGCTTGACGAGATCTTTCTGCGCAAATGCCATGAGCTTGGGAGTTGCCGCTGAGTCGTTGTCGGCTAGAGGATCGACCAAGTCGAGCGTTTCATTCATGTCAATGAGC
Organism: Blastobotrys indianensis; assembly: GCA_030558855.1. NCBI lineage: Eukaryota > Fungi > Ascomycota > Dipodascomycetes > Dipodascales > Trichomonascaceae > Blastobotrys > Blastobotrys indianensis. The sequence continues at coordinate 145,105 of JAKTQK010000020.1, forward strand.
TCTTCCTTTTCAGCACTCTTCTTGCTCTTGGGAGCTCTTAGGCCATGCTGTTTACTCGAATCGTCCTTGACTGTCTTGCGTCTTTGTGAAGGTCTCTTCTTTTCAACAGACAACCACGGATTACTTCCATCTTCTGCCTCTTCCTCCTCTTCTGCTTCTTCCTCATCCTCTTCGTTCTCCTCTTCCACATTCTCCACCACATGCGTATGCTTTTGTCCCTTTGTAGGTTTTGACAGCCTTGAACTCAATGCTCGCTCTTCGTCTTCTTGCCTCTCTTGTCGCGCATTGTCGAGCTCCAGTTGCACTTCTTCTTGCGAAGCTTTGGTCTCAGGATTGAACGACAATCGACCGGCATTCTCAGGCCGCTTGTCTTGTTCGAAAATATCCTCGTCATCGCTCGCAAGCAGCATTTCTTCGTTTCGTTTCCGCTGTGCAGCATCGGCTTCGCGCATAAACTTCATGCCGAACAGACCACCGGCAAATGTGTCAAGATCCACCGCATCGAGTTCCTTTTCGCGCTTCTCGTCGACCTCGCTGTCGCTGCCGCTCTCGTCGCCTTGGATTCTTCTTCGCAGACTTTCACCCTGACGCAGCATTTCCTCCATCTCCGCTCGAGTCTCTTGGTCCTTGGTGAACCCTTGGTCGATCATTCGCTTGGCCCATTTACTCGTCGTCTTGTGCTTGAGCGTCATTCGCTCTTTGGCACGCTTCGCAAGACTATCTTCGTCCTCGCTCTCGCTCTCAATGAGACCAGACAGTCGCTGCCTTTCCTTTTTGTGCACTCTTCGGTAAGATTTAGACTTGATTTTCTTGATACGCTTCGCCTCTCGTTCTTCACGCATCGCCAGCTCTCGCATCAGTCGTCTCTCGTTCAGCTGTCGCTGCAAATCTTCCTTTGTAATCTCTGCAGGAGCCAGGTCTTCAAAGGTGGCTACAGCTTTTTCATCGTTCAAGGCAGACTCTTCAAGCATTTTCTCCACATTTCTCTCCAAGTCCGTACTAGGCACAGTGATTGGGGTATGACTGGTCACTTTCTGCACTGCCGGAGCAGGATTTATAGGGAACGACAAGTGCTCAGCTTCACGGTTTTGACGCACAGTATCCTGCCACCGCGTTACTTCGTCCTTGGCAAGTTCGTAAGCAGCCGCTCGGTCCTGTCGTTCTTTGATCCGTTTCGGCATTGCAGCAGTAAGTTTCTGCGATTTGTGCTCCTTGCCCTTTTTGTCTACCAAAATATCCAACCCAACATCTCCAACGTTTCTGGTCAAATCACTGAGGGTGAGCCTTGTAGATGCAACTTCGGGAACGACACCGTTTTGCGAAATGCGCTGCTTCTTGGAAGACCCATCGTCGCCAGCGATCATCTTTCTGAGCTTGGCAAGTTTAGTATCGTCTTCTTCGTCGCTATCTTCCTCCTCCTCATCATCTTCTTCTTCTTCATCGTCTTCATCGTCGTCATCACTGCTGGGCTCCTCGCTCTCGCTATCAGCATCACTGTCATCATTCAGCACCAGCTCTGCTTTCTTAACGGTAGGCTTCTTAGACCCACTGTCCATATTCAGAATTGCGTCCAGCGTCATGAGCTCGCCAGCGTCGATATTATCGTACTCCTCTGGATCATCGTCGGTGCCGACCGAGACCTCGTCCTCGCTATCAGTAGCGTTGCGGCCCTTGGTCTTTTTGATCAGATCATGCCAGTCGTCATCGGACCCTAGAGCCTCGTCACTATCGATATCTTCGTCGTCTTCAGAGGCTACTTCTCCAGACATCATCCTGGCGTACTCATTCTCCTCGTCGCTCGACGCTTCCTGCAACTCGGTTCTCAATCTGCCTGACGGCTCCTCATCTTCAGCGATATCAAATGCATTTAGTGCTCTTCTAGCTGAACTCTTACGCGAGCTCTGCTTCGATTTACGAGCCATGATTTCGAGTGTCTTGCAGCCTATATATTTTTTCGCGGTGGAAAATTACTCTAAAGATTTTTTTTCTTGAGCCGCAGGTTTTATCGCCAACCGGCCGCGCGCCACTGACTTATCGCGACACTTTGCCATAGCCAGAGCTAGCATCTTCTCTCGATATAAATCATGCTGAAAATTCATTTTTGAAAACGTGAATTCTTAATCTGTTGGTGAATTATAGGAATTACAGCGCCGTATGAATGCGCGCGGCTTTTGCCACCTGGTGGGTGGTTAGAGTGAAAGCAGCCGATATCCGGATCTTGATCATTGATACCGTCACAACGGGCATACACACTTTGAATGTTACGATCCATGGAGCTTTTAAAGTTCCTAGTGGAGAAGCGCGCAGTTTTTGAGTTCAATACTTCAAACGCGACGTGATTCTGTGAATTAAAATTAAAAAAAAAAAAAACTCTCGTTCAAACATTCGCCGGACTTGTCATGACAGATCGAAGCGAGTATTATTCACAATACGCGAAATGAAAGCGGACGATTATTTCCATTGCATTTGACGGAGACAAAAGAAGTTTCTCTCGAAAGTTTACAATAAGTTTCCGTACTCTAGTTGTGAATGAAGGAGCTTCAGTACACAGCAAAGGGGGCCGCTGGGCCTTGAAAACGCCAATCAGTCGCATCCGTACTGACGGTTAAAGAGAGTCTTATACGTGACAATGGTTGCTAAGGGTATCGTAGACACAAATGTTGTTCATGCAAAAATATCATTTTTTTTGTTTCCTTAAAATTAGAGTTACAAAAGAAAAAGTTTGGAAAAGGTTGTGTGTATCTGTATACTGTTTGTGGTGAAAAATATATATCAAGGTTCATTAGTAGTAAAAAAAAAAATAGGTCAGATTGTCGTTAGAAAAAGGCTCGAGTGGTTTCCATGGGCACTGATTGGTATGCAGCAGCAGCAGAAGGAACATTGGCTCTGGACATTTTGTGCGCGCCTGCAACGCCGATGGCGACCTGGTCGGCTGGCGTGCAAGGTGGTGTAATGTATCCCTCTGTCCGTCGGAACGGAGCCACTGGCGGCGGGACCTGGATATGCAAGTCTGTCTTTTGGGATGAAGTAATGTATGCTGGGGATGGCGTAGATGATGATGTAGAATAAACAGGCGACGAGGATGACGGCGGTGGGGTTGGAGGGAATGTGACTGCCTGTTGTTGCTGTTGTTGTTGTTGCTGTTGCTCGTGTCGGGCAATGTACTGGGAGACCAAGTTGATAATCTGGCCAAACGAGTGTCGAAGGTACTTTTTCGACAGGCTCTTGGATGTGTTCTTCATGCAGGACACAAGAAGGTTAATGCATTCCATCTCCTGCGCAGTAATGTGCGACGGGGTGGTTGGGTAGTGGCCCGAGATGATCAGTGCCAGCGTCGATGCCGACGAGGCAAGAATCGAGGGAGCAAGGCCAATGAATGATCGATGGTACAGTGAAAGCTCGCACAGGTATCGAGCAATGTGTGTGATTGTGCTGGTGGCATGGCTACCCAAGCACAGAGTAAGGAACGACTCGACGGTCGGGTGGCCAATAGTCCAGTTCAGCGTATGCAGCACATGCAGCTCCATCTGTGTAAACATCTCCGCATTGTATGCTGAGCAGCACATTGACTCGAGATCCGCAAGGGTCGGCGTTCGCGACTTGTCGTCGTACTTGGCGGCAATCCACAACGCAGTGCACCCCACGAGCTGGTAGTGTTTCTTGTAAACCACTCGCGTAGAGCAGTATCGGTCAATCAAGTTCACAGCAAGGAACAGCGTCTCGGGCCTGAGGCCCAATGCCATGTGTGTGTCGACTAGAAAGTCCAGCAAGTGGCCCCGCATGTACCACTCGAGCTCAGGCTGTGTATCGATCATGGCTGCATTGGCTCCGGTGACTTTCTCCATGTCGGTCATGTGCTCGAGAACATCGTCCCGGTATTCGGCTTCTACTCGTCGCGACACTTCTCGTTCGATTGCGTCGAGTCGTGCATCGGGCTGGTTTCGTCGGCGGTATACATGCTTGTTCATGGTGTGTGTGTGTATTATAGAAAAAGAATGACTTTGAAAAATGGTAAGGGTATTATTTGAAAAAGAATGAAAAAAAGTCGTTGGTCTAGTGAATGAGTGACAAGTTTTCTCCTGTATATCTTTTGATAAAGAGTATTGAGAAGAAACTGGGAATCGAACAACGGAGTGTGTGAAGACTGGAGACAGGAAGAAACAAGAAATAGTCGAAAGGATCCGGAAACTTGAAAGTATATAAATGGACGACCAGTCGACACCCTCACTCACACGACGCAAAAAGAAAAAATGGGGGAGAAAATGCACGAACCGGCGATACAGCTAAGGTTCACAAAAGCTTGGCTCGAGTATGTATGGAGAAGGAGGTGCTGCAGCTAAAAAAGAGCGGGTGTGTGAGTGTGAGTGTGTGAGAGAGTTTAAGGAAGAAGAGTGGCATACCAGTAATAAGGGCCCCTCAGCAGCGAAGGTACAAACTGTACCATTCTACCAGAACCTGCATCATCCATTCCGGCCCCAGTCTTGTTCCTTTGATTAAGCCGATCGACGGCGCACACACACATACACACATCAGATACAGTAGTACCACCCCTCCATCGTGAATGGAGAAGCCTTTGCCCGTCAGATCTGTTCCGGCGGTCGAGCACCTCTCCAATAGGCTCAATCTAAAGAAGATCAGGTCCCGCGTGCCGGACCCCCAAGGAAGAAGAAATTCAAAAAGCAAACGCATCCCTTGGCTTGCATTTGTCGCGATGTTCGAGACGTCATATCATCCGCATCTGGGGGCTGGGCGAGAAGCGTAGGGGGTCCACCTAAACAAAATCGTGGAATCTAGTGAAGGAGGTCAGGTTGTATGATAGAAAATCTCAAGTTGGGTCTGCTGAAGGTGGGATATATTCAACTACAGATTTGACTAGATCTATACAAACTATAAAAACAGCTCTTCAAATAAATACTTCTATCATACAATTGTCCATCTTCTTTTCCAATATCCACACACACCCCCAAATGAGAAAAAAAAATCGCTGCAAAAAACTCTATTGATAGCAAATAAGACGCCGCCGCCGCCACTGCAGCGGGAACTCGTGGAATTTCATTTACGCGGCCCCTGGGCTCTCTTCACTCTCGTGAGCAGTCCGCGCGCGTGGCTCAAACACACACACACACGCTACTGGTGTTGGCGTGGCAACGGGCCCGTACCCAACAAAACGCGTCATTTTCTCTACGACTGTACAAGAGCGTTTTTGCCCAAAATGTGTATACATCTTAGTGTTGTCGTGTACTTTAATGTCTTTTGTATGTGAATATATAAAACCTCAAACATTTACACTGTTCAATAGGTTCCTTAAAGCGAAGGGTGGTGGAAAACGCGTGAGTAAATCCGTCTATGCAGGTGCGCTGCACTCCAGCTGCACCGCCGATGAGTGGCATGTTTACCTGCAGCGCGTATCCTGCCTGCGCCGCACGCGCCGCTCAAAGTTGCCGAAGTCCATCATTCTTAGCAAACGGCCACTTGTAGGTACACTGGGAAATCTGCGAGTCGCAGTCTACCTCTCATTACAATATGTACAGATATATATATACGGTAGATCTAAATATTGTTGTACTGTGACCATTTGTTCAAAGCCCTCCTCCTGTCAGGTGTGCCCTCTCGTAGGGCGCAGAGTTTCATGTTTGTATACTGTACATACTCGGTTCATGTGCTTTGATGGGCGTTTCGCCCTGTTTCTATCTCACGGTGTAATGGGTATGTTTACCGAGATCGATATAATAACATCCTATTGCACATGCAAAAACCCACTAATTTGCTAGCCGAGTTTGCGATTTCAAAGAGGTTTGCACCAGATTTGAAGATATTTTAAGGATCTGCATCCAGACTCTAGGGCGTTAGGATGCACACACATGTGTGTGCGTGGCTAATATGGTACCACTGTGCGAAAAAACAGAGCCGTCTGTTTTTATGTCGGTATGGACGACGTGAACTGCGCGTGGCGAGATTCCGTGCCACTGGCAAATTGGTAGATTAAATTTCTAGCTTTATCCGCAGTGCTTTTAGTTTATTTTTGTCGACATGAAGAAATAAAAAAAGTTGCAAACCTGGTTTAGAAAGAGTGCAGCATTGAGGTATGTACAAACGACGACGGGCCGTCTGGAAATGTACAGAGAATCCGTCGACATTTATTTGATACATGATCATCTAAACAACATGGATTAATGAGCCTCCTTGATTGGCAGATGTTTCAATTCATGTTTTTTTTCCATACGCCAGATAATAAAGATATAAAACTTGTGCCACTAAAAACACACGACTCAAGAGACCACCAACCATTCGTTTATTCATTGTATCTGGATCAAGAAGCTTTTAGATCACACATATCTCAAAAGTTCTACCATGGATGATTAGTGGTCGCTCAATAACGGGTCTGGTACCAAGAAAAAATAAAAGAACCATATGCACTTCGTCCCGTTTCAGGTGTCGCCCGGATCAGATGGACCCACGAGTACAGATAAAGCTCATTAACGTATGGACCTGGATCGGCGCCATTCTTTAAACAGACCTTGGCAAGCTACGTGTAATGTAATGACTGCATTGGTTGCTACGAAAATACCGTACTACATGTGTGCACGTAGACTGCCTCATTGGTAAATATTTCGTCTGCTGTTGATATATACATCTATACAGATATATGCACGTCGCGAGCGAGGCAATCACTGTTTATTTATTTGTGAACACCCCCTCCGACGCCTTAGAGAATGCCAATTTAGGCTGCGTTTTTAAAACTTGACCTCGCCTCGAAGAGCGTTTATTAGCGCTTGGCAGTATGCCGTCGCTTAGTATTCATGTAGTAACGGTACAAGGTCACAATCCTGGTTCGAAGAAGGTACTGCTGGACATGAATCTAATAGAAATGTACTTGTTGTCGATCAATGTGCTTCATCAGCTGCTCGGCTCATCGCACTTCACTGCGGAAAATCCCCTTGCACCAAATGCAGCTCTCTTTTTGGCGAGACGCATCTGATGTATCAAGATTGAGGACGCGTTGGAATTTTTCTTTCCCATTGTACTAGTACACGCAACCCTCCCTTTTCCCCTCGGCGTCATGCAAGAGCAACGGCTTTTTAGTTTTGTGGTGTCAATCTAAGGTAAATGTGTCGTCCTTATTTAGCTATAACACATATCTGGATCAAATTAAGCTCTGGACTCCTGTTTAGAGGCATATGGAGGGGGGTCGGGTCCATGCCTCGGCGCAAACACACGCACACACTCGGTGCCTTTTTGCGATTGGGCATTGGCCAGCCTGTATGCTCTATCATTTTGTGAACAATCACCAGTGACGTGTATTGAATTAGTATGAAATGTCACACTGGTAGCAAAATACACATTTCCGCGATCTATCAAATAAAAAAACTAATCCACAAACGGTGCCCCTGCTTTCGTTCAGAAGAATGCCCCGCGCGCCGCAATCATTCTTTGCAGCGGTTCTGGAAGCCTCCCATTTTCAAGCACTCGCGACCGGCCGGAAAGTCGCGATCTTGAATGCAGTCGTAAATTGCATACTTGCAATGAGAAGGTATGCCAAATGTGGCACAAAACATTCTCAAGCAGGTATGGGCGTAAATGTGTGTTACCATTAGATCAACGACCGATCTGTATCGTTCAGTGGCTATTTGCGATATCTACATCTATCTATCGGTAGTCATCGTAGAAGTAAAAAAATGTACCTGGATTCTTGGAGCTCAGATTGTGTCGAGGCGATTAGCAGTGTTGGTCGATGAGCATCAGATCTAAGGGCACTTGTTCTACACACTGGCGGTGATCCTGCATTACGATCATCGTGCATGATCCAGGAGGCGGTGCGGCTCGTGCCGGCGTAGCGATTCTTTTGATCAGTTTGATAGTTTGACACATGTATAGCAATGATGTGTATTAGGTATTGACAAGGAATGATGTAATGTTATATGTTGCGCTTTTGAGCGACCTGTCTCTCGGTTGTCGTAATACTATAGTTAGTTAAAGTTGTACTGGTCGGTCGACATGTAGTAACTTGTAGACAATGGTTTTATTTGGATATTCAACTAGCGTAATTCTTTCGAAAGTGTTTGTATCTTTGCCAAATTAAGAACGATTTGTGCTAGTGTAGATGCAGAATCCGTAGATATGTTATGGTTGTTGAAGGTTTGGCTGGTATATTCACTAGCATGAATAGTTGTTGCCGATTCTACTTGTCACTGATACAATTGGCTCATAATGGTTCATAATACACGAATGCAAGCAAGCGGTATGATATCGTCAGCTAGTCCTTTGAGATATACAAGAGAGGAACATATAGTCGAAGACATGGCAACAAACACCAAACACTGCTGACAGCATTTTCGACGCAAGATCAGAGTGACGAGTACGTATAAGTATATATTATATAACTAATGAACTTTCTAGGGCCCAGTCCATTCATGCGTGTATGAATACTGTTGGAGAGATGGTTGAGAGATGGACCAGTATAAGTGGACAACCGCCCTATTCATCTCAAGCACACACAACAGCAGATTTCGACAAGGTATCCCGTCAACTCATCAAAATATTACTCCAAACACAATGGATGTTCTACGGTACATGGGCTATGATACAAGCCATCGAGTAGTCGACTTTGGCGCAACATGACCAGCGTCATACCTCTCAAGTAACGACAAGTTCACAGGTACAGCGTATACTTGCGTGAAACCAATCGCAAAAGATAAAATTGAACATGGAAAATGCATAGACAGTGCTCAATGCAATAATGGAAGCGACTGATTCAAACATACTTATACCTACAAGCCCCGAGTGTGACATGTCACGTACAAAAAAGTGAAACCGAACAGTTAAACACACGAGCAGTTTATAATGACCATAGAATTGCATGTATCATAAAAGATCTAGATAAAATACTATGAATCAGTGGGAGGTTTAGACCACCGTTTGTACAACTGCATCAATACGGCCACGATACAAGCTACATATATCAACGTAGTCCACGCATCTCATTTCCAGTGGGCAGGATCATAATCCGCCAAGTGCTCAATGTACTCTTCTCCGCCATTGATCCATCCTATGATACCACCAGTCATAATAGCAGGGAACACTTTCTCCTCGTCGCCGTATTTCTCGACCAAGTCCTGGAACCAGCCCCACGCCCTTGTCGCACGACCGCCAGACGACATACAGTGGATGTAAATGTGTTTCCTTCCTGACTGTTTCAAAATCGCATAAATAGTCTCGATCGTCTGGTGCAAGCTCTGAGCGGGCAAGTTGATGGCGCCCTTGATGTACCCGCCTTCAAAGTCGCCCTTCCGGAGGTCCACAATCACAAAGTCAGTCGCATTACCGAGGATAGATTCGAGAACGTGCTCTTTGTTAACTCGCACCGGCTCGGCAGTGGTCTTGGGCTCGATGTACGTTGGTTGGCTCATGATTTCTGTAAAGTCTAAAGGGAGGTTTTCCGCCCAGCCGCAGCTGGCGGGGTAAGAAGGAACCAACCAGATATCACGACTATTTGAATAACCTTAAGACAAGGTATAAGAGCTCAAAGGAACATCAAAACCTCAAAGGTACTGCACCGCTTTTGTTTTATCAATTTTTTTTTCCATTTAACTAGCACGGTGCTTCTTCTCATATTCATGCCCAAGTCACGTGCCTGATTGTTGGATAGTAAACAATTGAACTGAGAGACATCAACAAATCCACACGCGAATACTTGACAACCAGACACCAGAGCTTGAAGACCGATGGTATGGCCACTAGCTTCTCGTAACGAGCAAGAGAATGCTGGTGACGTGTCAGTAGCCACACAAGACGCGTGGAGTACGTGCTTTTGAGATACCTCAACTAACACTCAACATAGAAAACATACCGCAAACACCTGGCGCAGCATCATGGGCGTTCAAGTCGATACCCACTATTTTCTTCGGCACGCCCAAACCGAAAGAGAATGCAGACATTTTCAGGGACATTACGAATAATATCGAAGCTGCCACGAAAAGAGTGCCTGCGACTCCCGGTGAGAAAAAGTTCGAGCGGCCTAATGGCATTCTCAAAACACCTGGCACGACGGGACCGGCCAAAAACGTTTCGTTTGCGCATTTCAAGATCGAAGAAAGTGATGCAGATACGACCATGTCGCCTTCAATCCGGAAATCCACAAAGATTGAGCGTATACGGTCAGGGTTGCCTGCGAATTTCCCAGGCAAGTTCCCTAGTCCGTGGACACCCAAAGTAGTCAGGTACGACGAAGCTGAGGATTTGCTCGAGAACTCCCCGGAGATTAATCGTGAGGCGAAATTGGAGGAGTCAAATAATGTACCGACCGAATTCACAGACAATGCTGAGCACGATGGACGGTCTGTCGAATCGATCATTTCGTTGATTATGGAGAACAATAAGAAATTGGAAGAGCTTGCGGACGGCCGAGGAAGCCCACAAACTACAATAGATATGGGATACCAAGAGCTTATACAGGAATTGAAAGAGCAGAGCGACTACGCTATAGATTACGCCAAACGGCGCGACCAAGAAGTCGTCACATACCGAGCGCAGTTGACTGAGCTGATGGAAGAACACAACGAGTTGCTCAAGAATCAGGAGAAATCAAACAAAAATGGCCCGATTGCAGAAGAAGAAGAAGTAAAAGAGCAGTCAAGTGAGCTGATCAAGGCTAAAATCGCGTTGGATCGTAAGGACTTGGAGCTTGGCAGACTCAAAGAGGAGATTAGTGAGCTCAAACTAGACCGCGACAAGCTTGCCAGCGCCAATATAGAGCTAGAGAAAGAGACACAGAATCGCACAGACCTTCAATCTCGTCATGAACCGGGCGAGTCCAAACTGCTGGAACGGACAAATAAGGATCTACAACGTCGCATCGCCGAGTTGGAGAAGGACAAGAGGTCAATGGAAGCGCAGAAGCGTATTGACGACATGAAACTCAAGCGTGTGCAGTCTTTGGAAGATGAAAACGCCAAGATGCAAGCCCAAATGTCAGAACTACGCAATTCCGAAGCCGACTCACACAAGATCAAGCTCTTGAACTACCAGATTGCCGATCTCAAAGATGAGCTGGATACATCGCGCAGCAGGGAAAAACAGCTCAGTTTGGAGATTGAGAAATTGCAACGCAACGAGGGACAGAAGGAGTCCAAGAATTCGGAGCTTGTGAGCCATGCCCAAATGCTGGCTCAAAAGCTCAGTGCAAAGGATAATCAAATGCTACAGTCGCAAAGGGACAGCGAGAATCAAAGAGATGAGCTCAGAAGGCTGCGGGAACAGAATCTGACCGATATGCAAGTGATGCATGAGCTGAAGATGGACAAGACGAGGCTTTCAGAAACAGTTGAGAGGCTTGACCGCGAATTGCAGCAGCTGAAGATTGCAAAGGTTCCAGACCAGCGGCCAGCATTGCTGTGGGACAATGGGGACGAAAAGCCAGCTCTTCTACGCAAGACCAGCAATACCGAGAGGAATGCAAAAACAGCGACGACGACGAGCAAACCGTCGTTATTGTTTGCAAGCCGCGCCGTTTCACCAGTCGCGGCGCGATTACAGTCGCCCAAGCCTAGGACATTTAAATCGCCGTCGTTATTCAAAGAAGTATCGCCCTCTTCTTCAACTTCGTCGGCAGCTGCAGTGAAGGACCAGCAATACACGAATACCGAAAAGTTCAATACATTTCCGCGCGCCAAGCCCATTACGCCCGTTGAAGCATTTGAAGACATTGCCAGCGATTTCCAGAGCAACAACATGTCATTGACATCGCCTGTGGATATGCGGTTCGACAATAGCGTCAAAGACGTCACAATGAAGGACGTTACAATGATATCCCAAACAAGCTTTGACGTTCTTGGCGATGCGTCCAAGGCCGACGCCGCCAGACGCCGACTGAACGACAGCGCAAGAATTGAAGCATCGCGGCGACGGCTAGAGCAGAAGTTTGGCAACTCGCCTCGTAACAGTTCGCGAGCGAGCACTGCAAGTGTACAATAGAATGGGGTGAAAAGGAAAATGACCCAGATAAATTATTACAATATGAGTTTTAGAAAGAAAACGAATAGCAATATGACTAATGATGAAGAGAAGAAAAGTGATTAAAACAATCTACCAGAACTTACTGGCAATGACAAGAAGGATTAGAATAACAAGAACAGTGATGATTGCAACAGTGATGATTCGGTTAGTAGCCATTCGTCGAGACATGCCCCGCAGCGTTCGTATACTCTTGTCGACGAAGCCGTCTGCCTCCATGAGCGTGTTTCGCGAGTTGACAATCTGTTCTCGCTGGCCGCGCAAGTCGCTGAGGATGTTGGCACCTATATGCTCCGTCTCATTAGCGACCCGCTGCGAGTTCTGCAGCCGCTGGCTCGACCTGTCGAGGCTTGCCTGTCCGCCTAACAGTTGCTGTCGCTGGTCTAGTGCAATATCGTCCGAGGTACTATCCCTCGCATGGCTGCCAAATAGTGCATTTCTATCACCTTGCTCTTCGGCCTTTTTCAAATCCCTCTTTGCGGCGTCAACATTAGATTTGTATTCCCTCAGTTTGCTGTTGAATTGCCCCCGCGCTGATGAGGCAATATTTTGTACTTCTATCGACAATTGATCAAGCTGCACCAGTTAGCCCTGTTGTTTGATGCCCATATCACGCTTGAAAACTTACAATCTCATATGCTTCGTCAATGGCACGCTCAATAGCCTTTACAGTCGCTTTACGTTGGTCGGCTGTCACAAGTTAGCATATATTGTCTTGCCACCACCATTGACGGGTGTACGAGAAAAAAACCAACATACCTGGGCCAATGCTAGGCAGCTCTTCCAGCTTCTGCTGGATTTCCGAGTACGCCAGTTGATAATCTGACTCGTAATTGGAGAAGAGCTCTGTCGCCTGTCCTGACATTTAAATACTTTCTGGTCTAGTTGAACCGGTGTGAGAGATAAAGAGAAGGTGGTGGTCGATAGCCACCTCCGCACCCGCACCCACACCCACACCCACAACCACTGTCGCCTGCGCACGCCTGGGGGGACACTCACGCTCTACGGGCCTATGACAGAAATCGCTTATGACATTTTTCGCCACACCTGAAAAAGTTTAGGTTCGCTTCCAGAGATTTGTTTATAGATGCGGTGGGTGCAGAGTGCGACGAGACTGGCTCGGTGCCAGTTGCAAGTGGCTGGTCGAATACGGTTGCAACAGACGAATACACGATGGCTCTCGACGACCAGGGCGCTCAATCACGGACACATCCACAAGCCCAAACCCGGAGAAGAGCTGCATATCACTTTCATCACCAAGGAAGGCGACCAGATTCCGCTCGAAGTGGCGGAAGGCGACAACCTGCTCGATATTGCGCAGGCACACAACCTCGATATGGAAGGTGCCTGTGGCGGCTCGTGCGCCTGCTCGACGTGCCATGTCATTGTGGATCCAGAGTTTTATGACCGGATGGAGGAGCCCGATGACGACGAAAACGATATGCTCGACTTGGCATTCGGACTCACAGAGACCTCTCGACTCGGGTGCCAAGTGCCAATGACGAAAGAGCTTGACGGATTACGAGTCGCTCTGCCTGCAATGACGAGAAACCTGCAGGCCAGCGATTTCGAAAAGAAGAACTGACACCAAAAAAACACCCGAGATGACTTTGATGAACTACTTTGTGTTAAATATGATGGAGGGCAGCAGCAAACACGGCCCTCTTAGCTGTACATAATAGTGACTGTAATAACTTAAAATACCCAAGAGATGCAGAATTCTAGAAGATGGACAAAAAATATTTACTAGGCAGATGGCTTGCCTCCAGTTCGAATGAGCTCCAAGAAGCTCTCCTTGGACATTTCGTTGGCCTTCTCCTCTTTCTTCACCAGACCAATGCTATCAGTCTGTTTCGCACCCGCAGCAGTCTGACTGGCAAGCACCGCATTGAAAAGTCGCACAACACCTTTTTTCGCAACCTGCCGTAGCTGTTTCTCATATGCTAATGCCTCTGCTGCATTGTCTCCTAGTACAGACACAGATCTATTTCGGTCTTTATCCTGTCGTTGCTTCTTCTCACCAGTCAATGCTTTCTTCGCCTTGGCTACAAGTTTAGATTCCTCGAGTTCTTTGGCTGCCTTTTTATTTCGAACAAGAATCGGTGCTTTTCTATCATGTGCCTTAATTTTCGAATTCAAAATTGCCGAAATGGCAATGGACATTGCTTCGTTTTTGGTCTTTTTAGCTGCTGATCATGGTTAGTTTTTGACTGCTTTGGGGAAATCAAAGTACATACGTCTCTTCGCAGAGTTCTCCTCCTCCTCCTCATCATCTTCATCACCGAGAAAATCGTCTTGTTCAAGCTCGAGCCCACTCTCGACATCAGAATCATCACTGCTCTCATTCTCTCGCTCACTTATCGAATCGTCACTTTCACTTTCACTGTCGCCGCTCTCCGCTTCTTCTTTGCGGCTCTTCTTAATGCTCTGAGCATCTTCTGAAGCAAATACTGGCCGGTTATCCAGCTTTCTCTTATTAGTTGCCGTCTTGCTGCTCATTTCACTTCTAATGATATTAAATAATGCTGTACCAAGAGAAAAAAAAAAATTTGGGTGTGTGCCCGAAACCTGTGTGCCAGCCGCGCGAAGTGCGACGAGAAACAGAAAAGCGTCGTTGCTGTGGTTACCATAGTGTCTGAGTGGAGACGCGTGCGTTTACGTACACAATTCGCTCTCCAATAGTTCAGGACGTAAACACCTCTTGCTTCAACGCAGTGGACGCAACACATGATACCCTCACAATCAAGGACAACGATGAATAGCGACGAAAATCTAGATCCCAGGCACAAATCAAAGCTGCCAATGCCGACACAAGCGATAAAAAAGAGTGCTGTTGCACAACCAATGCCTGCTGTAACGACGGCGACGAGACCGTCGCTGAAGGAGCGGACAAACGGTATAATGCCTCCTCCATCATCCAAACCAAGGCATAAACTCGTACAGGGCCAAAGCATCCTAGAACTCCACAAGGCACAAAAGAGCCGCCAGGGCCAAACCTCAATACCACGTGCAAGATCGGCCAACGGGTCCTATCCGGGCTACTCTGGGCTCCACCGCAGAAGCAGTAGCGAAAGCGAATCTTCGACTGCAGATGATGAAGAGGCCTCGAGAATCATGAAGGTGCATAACGCACTGGGTCAGGACCCGGAGCAATATAGGAAAAAACTCGAGAGCATGGTGCGTGAGTACAAGACTAGTGAAAAAGTGTGGGAATTGGAAAGGGTTCAATTGAAGGACAAGATTAGCGATTTGGAGCAGGCTCTGAATGGAGAACGACAGAAAGGCTATGATGAACGTTATGAAATGAAACGAAACTACGAGGAGCGGATTATTAATATGGATAAGGACCACGCTACTATGGAGAATAACTTGCGACTAGAGTTGACGACCCAGACGATAGAGCTGAAAGAAGCCGCAGCGAGCCAGGCGGACTCCCTCCGAGTCAAAATACGCGAGCAAATTGAGCAAGAACAAAAAAGCTATTTTGATCGCAAGAATGAAGAAATCGAGCATTTGAAGGCTTTATCGGTTGAAGAGAGACAGAATTTGCTTCAACAGCATCAACAGGAAATCACCAGCCTCAAGTCACGCTATGAAGAGGAAAAAATCCAGAATGGAAAGACGTATGCCTGTGAGCTTGAAAAGCTCCAGGAGCAGTTTACTATACAGCAGCAAGATGATCGCCGCCGGCTCGAAGACTATGCTCATCAACTGGAGGCCAATGTTAGCCAGACCACCGCTCAACACGATAAGGAGATACAGGAGATCAAGTACACACATACCCAAGAGCGAAAGCGACTGACAGAGCAGCTGGAACACGAACTGAAACGAATTCGGCAGATCAGCGTGGAGCTGGAAGAAGCAAGGGAACTTCTGCAATCTGAGCAGCACGAAACCTCGACGCTTCGAAACACCCTTGCGGAGCTTTCTGAATCATCTGTATCGATCGAGTCAGTAGCAAAAGGGCAGCAAACACAGATTCAAGAGCTACAGTATCAGCTTGATGAGCAGAAGAAGAAAGCCACTGAATTCAGAATGCTCGCTCAGCAGGCGGGAGAAGACGAGGCTGCCGCAAGGGCAAAGCTTCTCAAGGAAGAGCTTCTGCGAAGGAAACTGCACAATCAGGTCCAAGAGCTCAAAGGCAATATTCGAGTGTTCTGTAGGGTGCGGCCTGTTCTACCGAGTGAGAAGAACCAAGGAACAGCACAGATAGAGTTCCCGGATGACGATGAAGACGGCCAGGAGATACTACTCAAATGCGAGAATACATCTTCCACAGGCAACGTGACACAGAAATTGAACCAGTTTCAATTTGATAAAGTCTTTAGCCCCTCGTCGTTGAACTTGGAAGTGTTTGATGAAATTTCCCAACTCGTACAATCTGCACTTGACGGATATAATGTTTGCATTTTCGCATACGGACAGACTGGATCCGGCAAGACGCATACAATGTCTGCAGAAGACGACGGTATGATTCCTCGCGCCATCAACCAGATATTCCACACTGGGGAATCTATGAAAGAGCGTGGATGGATTTACAAATTCGAAGGACAGTTCTTGGAGATTTACAATGAAAACCTCAACGATCTTCTCGGCAAAGCCGATATGATAGATAAGACCAAACTGGATATCCATCACGACCCCAAAGAGCGAAGGACATTTGTTTCCGATCTCACCACGGTAAATTTGGACTCGCCAGAACAGGTGCATCAAGTTCTCAGTAAAGCATCCAAGAATCGAAGTGTCGCAGCCACTAAAATGAACGAGCGGTCGTCGCGGTCGCACAGTGTCTTCATTCTCAAGATCCGCGGCACCAATAGCATCACTGGCAAGTCGCTGGAGGGCACCCTCAATCTGATCGATCTGGCTGGTTCAGAGAGATTGGCACAATCGCAAGTGACTGGAGACCGGCTGCGCGAAACGCAATCTATCAACAAGAGCCTAAGTGCACTTGGCGATGTGATTTACTCGCTCGGCAATAGTAAAGAGAATGGCCACGTTCCTTACCGAAACTCCAAGCTCACGTATCTCCTTCAATACTCGCTCAGCGGGAACTCAAAGACACTCATGTTTGTCAATGTATCTCCGCTAGAACCGCATGTCAACGAGACTCTGAGTTCGCTCAGGTTCGCAACCAAGGTCAATAACACAAAGATTAGAAAGTAGTATGACATTCATGAGACTTTGTTATCGTAATACTATGAAAAAAATTAATGCGATGCTATATTACAGATGTATTTTAAAGAAATGCAGTAAGTTGGGGGGGGGGGTGGATAAGTTATTGTCCAGGAAGCGGCGGAACAAACACGTTTTTCTCCTGGACTTCATTCTCCAGTTGAAGAATAGCTTCAGACCTGATCATTGCGTCGCTGCTGCCGTCAGACTTTTCCGGAAGCAAATAGTTCTTGAGCTGGCCTGAACTTTCAAGCAACGCCCATTTCTCAGGGTGTTGCTCTATTGCCCATTGCTTGACTTGCTCCTTTCGAGATTCGATCATTGTCCAATTATACAGTTTCTCAATCAGTTCCGTCGATGGAGGCAGCCCAAACGTCGTGTCCATAGTCTTGGCGATGTTCAGCCCTCGCAAGTAGTAGCCGTGGTAGCAGTTGGCCACAATGTACTGCTGCACATTTTGCACATTCGGAGCAATCTTGAAATCTTCCTGGAGCGAGTGCCAGAATTGCTCGACTTCTTCTATCGACCTTCGCGTGAGGTGCTTGACCATTAATGTCGCGGTGACATTATCGACACCGTCGTTGGCAGGGAACGCGACGAGCTGCGACCACATTTCCATCACGCGGGCATTATCCTCGAGCTCAACGTATGCAGCAAGGATGGAATTCATTACCCGCATGTCTGCTTCTATAGTCACGTCCATCTTGAAGTACAAATGCAGCTCGTGCACCCCCTCGGCATACTGCATCTGGCCAAACTCGTAGAAAAGCTTGAGGTATATCTGGAGCCCTGGAGGACGTAGGCCTTCCTTCTCTACACGGTTCCGCAGAGACCTGAAGATTTTTAATGCCGCATCGGGTCGCTTCATGCGACAAAAGCCGTAAAGCATGTCCCGATACGCACCGCCGGTCAGTGAGAACAGGCGGTCCATAGTCGAGAACAAGTACCATGCATCATCGTAGTTGTCGGTAGTGCAGATGAATTTACGCAATGGAAGCATGAGCTTTTTCAATGGCACGATAGATATATTGCTCACTGTTTTGCTGGAGCCATCGCCGTACTCGTCTTGTAGGAACATGCACGCATCGCCAATCGCTCCTTGTGAAACAAAGTTTTCCATCAAAGCGACCTGTGCGTCATATCCAATTGACTTTGTAAACATTTTGATTTGCTGGAATAGCTTGAATGAATCTTTGAGCTCCTCTTCAGAGCAAGATCGTACAAGCAGAGCATACAGAGTGTTGAGCTCGTCTTTATGACCTGTCCAGTCGCATCCTTCTTTCAAACTGCGATTGAACAACTGCGTTGCACCGTTCAAATTACTCTTGCTTAACGACCGGTCAATGAGCGTGGAATAAGTTGACACACTGCAGCTAATCAGCTGCGAGCTGAAAAAGTCGACAACCTGTTGTATGAACTCATCATCGCGGCATTTGGCAGCTTTGATGACCCCGCTCAGCGTCTGCTCGTCTGCGTGGTAAATGTGTATATCACCCGCACTATTCATTTCACCAATGACGCGCTCAACATCTGATAGAGAGCCCTGGTATCCCATCCATTGGGCCAGCACTTCCCAGGTCTCCTTTACGTACTCGGATTCAGGCGCTTGCCGCATCAGCTTGTAGACCTGACCACCCAGTTCCTTGTTGGATTGAAACTGCGCTATACTGGAAAGTATCAGCTCGAGGAACTGTAACTTTGAAGCTTCATCTTTGGGCACTAAATCGTCGAATTTGGGCGCAACAATCAAATTGATTGCGCCGCTACCAACTGCCGTATCATGTAACGTGAGGCAAGCATCAAGCAACACAATCACTGTATCAATCGTAGCCACACTTGCCACCGACTCGATCTCAATTACTTGGCTCAAACTGCCGCTTGCACTGGCATAAATCTTCTCTGCCTTGAGGGTGATAAGTTTATTATAACCCTCGGCGTCGAGGTTTGCTGAAGCAAACATCTTCAGAAGGTCGTCGTCCACCAATTCTTTACTATTGGCGAGCTCCTCCAGCCCCCGAATAATCTCCTTGCTAGTTGCACTTTTCAACAAGACCGCCAGCAAGTTCTTAGACTGTACTACTTTTCCCTGAGCCAGCAGATACTTCAAGTACAATATTCCGTCCAAAAACTGCGCAGATTTGCTGCCATAAAACGATGCATAGAGTTTTGTAACTATAGAAAAATTCACAAGCTCTTCTGGGGTATTTGCCGCAATCGCTCGATATATTGTCTGTTCCTCCTCTTGCGAAAATGATTCGCATATGCTGAACGCTGCATCCACAGTCGGAATATATTTGATGGGCAACACCCCACCCGGAGAATTCTCCACCAGCTCCATAATCTGATTCCTCAAATCTTTTCGCATCTCCGGACTTCTTTTGCGTGGCAGCAGCTCCTTTATTTTTCTGAACCTCGGGTCCCACTCGTCGGTTGATTTGTCGTCCTCAAGCACCTCCCGCTTGACTAGATTGTGTAAACTCCATTTGGCTCTCACACTCGTCGTTGAAAATGATTGAAGCCTCGTACAGCGACAGCAGATTTTACTCGTCCGCTGCGTGTACGGGCGGAGCCGCTGTCGAAGCATGGTATCGGTGTCAGTGAGTTGATAGATTGGAAAAAAAATATTGGCGGGGCTGAAATTCACCATCATCAGAAAATGAATGGCACAGCATCCAAGTCTACAGTGACGTGCACATTTTGCGCTAATAAAGCTGGATACAGCTGTCCTAAATGCTCAAAGCCATACTGTTCATTATCATGCTACAAAAGCGTGGCCCATAGGTCGTGCTCGGAGGACTTCTACAAGGACAATGTGCATCAAAACATGAAGGTCGAGCCTGATCTCAACGTCGACGACCAGCGCAAAATGGTGGCCATTTTGGAAAACTTTAATATGAACGACGGCTCAGATACCCAATGGAAGTATCAAGTGCCCGAGGAAGTCGCGGAAAAGAAGAAACAAGTGGAGGAAGAATGGGAAGACGAACTGACAGCGGAGGAGCTCGCTGAGCTAGAGGAAACAGTCGATCAAGCGACCGTCGAACAGCTTTGGGATATGCTCGATGAAGACGAGAAAAGAGATTTCAAAAAGATGATTGAACGCCATGAGCTATAAATATTACACAAATATACATTGTACTTGGAGGAGGGGGAGGGAAGGCGGGGAGGTGGATTTTAATTCTGGGGCATGCAAAGACCGCTCACAAGTTAGTTGGATATAATGTTCTGCACTAAGGTGCGAAGTTCGGGCGTAATAGCCTTGTCTTCATTTGGTGGTGCCTCCAGCATATCGACATCATCATCGGCCAACATCACGTCTTGAAGCCTGTACTGGGGTCCACTCATCTCAACAAAGCACGTTGCTGAAGATTCCAAAACATTGGCTATATCCTCTGCTTGCAAAAAGTCCTCTTCGTTTGCCCTTTTGCGCAGCCGCACCCGATCCACTAACTGCCCCACCATTTCTTTCAGATAGCACTCCAACCCCGCGACTATCACATCGGATACCTGTTGGCCGACACCTTGTAGAAGACCATGCTCTAAAGATATGCCTAAAAGCCGTGTATTCAATGAATCTGGGTCTGGTAGCTCAAAGGCCTCAGATGCAAGTTGCGCTTCGTACGAATGAACAATATCTTGGGTCCAGGCGACAGGATTGCCTGGCTGTGGTGCCGCAGCTTGGGCCACAGCAGCTGCAGATGCAGGTGATGGGGATGAAATTGCTGGGGATGCTAGTTGCTGTTTTTTGTCCTTTTCACTGACAAATGGAATGCGAGGAAGCATAGACTGCCTAGTCTGTTGAATGGCAGCCATCTGCGTCGGCCGTTTCGTGGGATCCTTGGCGATAGCTTTGATTCTCTTTCGCTCTCTTACTGTAAGCTCCATAATATCTTCCTTAATCTTCGCAAGCTGGGTATCACCTTTAACTCCGCGCGATGAGTCGCTGCTCTTCTTAGACCATCCCGTCAAAAGACCATTTTCACCCTGTGGTGCATCCCTCAATGCATTCGCCAGATTTGCCAGCAAAAACTGGTTATGCATGTGAATCAGCTTCTTATCTAAAATCTCGTCCAGCTCTTGCACAAGTTCAATTCGAGAGAGCCGGCCTGCAATTTCGTCATGTTAGCATTTATCTTCTCTTTTCCAATATATCAATTTCAATATCTGAAATATTCACCGTACCGATCAGGAAACTCGTTATAACGTCTCTATATCTATCCCAATTCTGACCCAGCTGTTTTTGAAATTCCGTCATCATGCCGTCGACTTCGATACGCTTGCCTGTGACATTGTTGCTCGGCGATTTAGTATTCTGCGGCGGGGTATTCGCGGTGAGAGCAGAGCCGTTCATCGTCATGGTATTACTCGGGGTGATCGTCTGTGGCTGTTGCATCGTTTCGCTGGCAGGGGTCTTTGCACTATTCATTATTGCCGCCGGGGCGGAGGCTTGCACTGTAGCCATCTTTGGCAGAAGACTTCAAGTGAGTTTCGAAAAGCTCCACGCGTTTGACTGGATGAGTGACGATGGAGGAGGAATGGAGAAAGGTGCGTTTTGGAAAGTTAAGTCCCAACGTCAGGGCATGGTGAGGCTCATCATAGCATGCGGCGCATCGCCCACACTGGAGAGTTAGGATAATCTCTCGAAGAGATTGTGAGAAAAAAAAAACAGGCGTTCAGGATATGTACATCTATAAGTCTATATTCGGGTAAAACAAGTCAAATTTTGGTTTATCGAAAGAACATCCCACATTATGCTAGTTTTGATGCGTCGCATGGAAATGCGTGATCCATGATAGAGATCATTGTTTTACAGGAGGCTCTGAGATACGGCCAGTAGGATTCGTTTTCACATGCAGGCCCCGTTCTTGTTCCGGTAGATGCCAGAAGCTGGGCTCTGAAAATCTAGGATCATCATTCGGTACGCCTTCTAGTTGCTGCGAGGCTAGCAATACAGCACTTCGAATCGAGGCAGCAACCCTTGATCTGAGATTTTCTGCCTCTGGTCCAGTTCTGAGAATTTCTGGCATATCACCGTTCTGATTGTGTTCATTGGCCAATGCCAACCATTCTTCTCGAAAATTGGTAATCACCTGCTCGTCCATCTGCTGGCCGAAGCTGTATTGTACTGCTCCGCTGGTTCGTGGGAAAAAACTTGGCTTATCCTCTGGCATTGCGTTTTCCAAGCCTTTGGTGAAAATCGGTAGAATAATAGGCGGCCGTGATGCTTCGAGGACTATCCTGCTGACGCCCCAATGGAAGTAACGCAGAGTGTTGTTGTAAGGAGCAACCGGCTGATGTACGAGAGCTTCTGGGAAAATATGAACCCAGTTTGCAGATGGAGTTCGACGTGCGGTGGCCCCATATTTGTCGATAGTAGTGGAATATGCTGCTGCCTCGGGGGAGGCAAGATGAATTGCAGCATCGATAGACCCCTGAAAAATACCAGCTCCAAAGCGCTTAGTGGATAGAACCTGGCCCGCAGAGAAAAATGCACCCAGATACTTGTTTTTGAAGCAGACATTCTCGGCACCCAACGTCCACCTCATTCGTTGAGGGTATAAAAGGTGGTCGTAAGGCAGAACTCCCCAGCTAAGGGGTTCGTCAACTACCGACGTATGATTCATGATCGTGATAAGCCCTCGATTTTCCATCTTGCTTTGCCGATATGCTTCCTTGAAGTTTATCAGGTTATGTACTTCTGTGTTGAATGCTCCCATGATCATTGATTTGGCAAATAGGCCCGTCGCCACAAACGCGGCTTTACGCCCCACCCTTTTGAGCAAACTATTTGCTTCATAGGGTTTAAGGAACTCAGCGCCTCGCTGCTTAACCGCCTGAAAAGACATTAATGCTCTTTATTCTTTAGCCGTCGAGCCCATTTACCTGCTGCCTGTTTGAAATTTTGATCCCAAAAAAAAAGAAGCGTGAGGAGCGGCTTTTGAAACACACACATTCATTGATCAAAGCTACAGGTTCTAGGGATAAGAATGGAAAAGTTTTCGAAATGGAGGGATGGTGGAACCGGCGTTGCACCTTTCCTTCCTGTAGCTAGTGGATACTCGGGAAAGTCTAGTATAGTGGTCGCTAGCGAAATGCTCTTGTCCACAGTTGCTGGTGTCATAAAATTACCACTTGCTCTCGCTGCGCTGTTACTACATCTCGTATTTGCATGGACGCCACTGGGCAGGGTCACATTGAGACTGCTGCTCTGGGTCAGTGGAGTGTATAGCATAAAGCTTGTAGAGGAGAGGAAGGTTGTGACGCATCCAGAGGCTGGTGATTTGATCGTCTCCAACTACACTTCACCGCTTGATCCGCTTGCTTGTGCGACACTCTTTGACTGCACATTCGTGTTACCTCACGAGGGTCTATTTTCCGAGGTTTCGCTTTTAACAGCATTAAATAATGCTCTGAGTTTCCCAAAGCCTCGTCCTTCCGATAGTCTGGAGAAAATTGTGGACAAGGCTAAGAAGAATGGCAAGGTAGTGGTGCTCTTTGCCGAGGGCACCACTTCGAATGGGCGGGGACTTTTGCCGATACCTGAAATACCAATTTCTCTACTACCACATGCAACTCTTTACCCATCCGCCATTAAGTACAATCCAGCGACTGTCATCACGGCTACTCCTACGAACTTTCTAGTGTGGGTAGCAACACTACTGGGCCACATCAGCGGGGTATCTGTCAGTGTCAAGCTTGGTACTCGAGTCGCGGCTACTGGCGATGATCGAGCAGTTACAAAGGAGATTGGCGAGAACATTTGTCGAGTAGGACGAATAAGAAGAGTGGGAGACTACCTCAATGCCGATGCAAAGAAGGAGTTTGTCGTCGCCTGGAACAGATATCATCGGTAACTTCTTCGACACACCTCAGCCGCATGCATCAAGAAAAAGCTCTCCATGTCTTGAACCTTTTTTTTAAATTTTATATTTCTGTCATTTTGCGCATAGATAAATTAATGGACTTACAATTTGGTACACGAAAACAAATAGACAGTAGTGGAGTTAGTTTAAGAAGAAGCGAATAAGCAAATGAGCATCAGCAAGCATTTTAAAAGGCGTTGATAGCACTGGTGAACCAAGCGTCAAGTTCGGCTTGTACCGTGGTGACAGAGGACTGGAACTCAGAGCTGACCTTGCTTTGGATGGCCTTACTCAGAGCATCGGTGTCACTCTTCAAACTCTTCAAGTCGGTCTGCACAAGAAGTGTGACGCTAATCAAGTCAAGAACAGCGTGCTGGAACTCCGACTTTTTATTGACAATAGCGTTGAGTGTGGCATTGATCTGTGGGAGCATGTTCAAAGTAGCTTCGGCAACAGTAATCGAGTCATTATCGTCAAACTGCTGACACCTGTTGAGCTGAGAAGTAGTGTCCTGGATCTTGTCGCCGAGATCGCAGCTGTCGACTTGGATCTCAAGCAAAGCACCCAAGTCAAGCAAGCCAGCACTGAAGGAGTTGGCAGCAGCTTCGGTCTTGACAAGCTGGCTGTTGACAGTCGAAAGCTTGGACACGACCTGGGAAGCACATGTTGGAGCTGTGCTAGAGGCAGGAGAAGGAGCCGCAAGAGCTGCACCAGCAAGAAGAGACCAGACCGCGTACTTCATTTTTTTTTTCAATCTTGGTATAATTTATGACATGTAGCTGAGTGGGGAGAGCTCTCTATATATATGTATATCCTTTATGCCGAAGGACATGTGAATCGCCTTACCAGTACACACTAAGCATTCTCTCCCCATAAAGGGCCTTACGGCTGAAAACTTCGTGTGTGCATAATCGTCGAGGAGGATAAACAGAGACAATGCGGGGTACAGGGCACAATACAGAAAAAACGCACCACCATACCGATGACGGTTTCCTTATTTTGCTGTGTAGATCCAAAGTGGAGGTTTCAGTGGGAAGACCCGCATCGAGAACGTATTAAAGCGCAACTGCGACGCGAATGCGCCGGATGGCGGTGGAGTGCGGTGCTTGTCGGCGGAAACGCACTGGTCGGCTACATATGACTACCCCACACTACGCTTTTTGTTGAGATCATTTGAAGATGCCTGAATTTAAAGACTGAGAGACGGTGATGGATTTATTTATTGCAGTAGGGACTTATCACTTTGACATGGAAAACCATATGAGATGATTCTACAGTTGGCTCCCTACCGATCGCACAATTGAGATGGGCGACACAATTTTCAACGGTGCGATCGGCAGCTACTGAGAACCTGGTACTTTCAGATGCTTTGAGCGGATCTATCAGATGCACTGCTTCTATTACTCCTCATCCGCTGGGAAGAATTTACTGTATAGAATCCCTGCGCGATTCCCCCGTCGGGTCGTCATTGGACCGAAAACATTAGAAACATTTTAGGGTACTACTGTACTGAACATGAGCAGAAGTTGAGCGCAATCGAGATCGTTGTCTCTAGACACACGCCCTAGTTGCACGGCCGAATTCTTGGGGGTTTCCATGTTAAGTGGCATGATCTGCCCAAACTGTTGATTTTCGTTGCTTCTCAGATCCAGAACTCCGGGTGCCCCTTATTCAAGGTATGTCTGAGTCAACTGCTTTTCGGGGGTTCTCTTCACCCGACTGCCAAAATTTCCTGAATATGCCCACTTTTTTTGTTTGATTTCTCTCTACCGTACACTAATAATGGCCGTCAGATCTAGCATAGTAAAGATTACGGCCAACTTTCACCGACAGCCCCGGAAATGACAAATCTCGAGATATGTATTCCATCTAACACTTGCTTTAGTGTTACAAACTTCCTTTCATATCATGTTCTGGAGCTAGATGCTCGTGCTTGGTATGGGCTATAACATACGGTGCATTTCGCTTAACCCGAGTATCCAAAGAAGAAATCGTTAAGTCCAGTGCAAAGTATATTGTGGTTGGTTACAGTTCCACACCTGTATGGAACCCAAAACAACCATGTTCATTTCCTATCGTCTTCTCTTCGTCAAATAGAATTGCCCCTTGGTACCTGAGATAGCGGCGAGTCCTGAATGAGCGTAATTATGCGCCGCACGTCAGTGAATGATATCTTCTATAATAACTAACTTTCCAAACACCTCGTTTGTCCTACTATCGTTCAGCAAATACAAGAATATCCCACAAGCCGGAATTTGCAGGGGTTTTATTCTGCTGGACCCTTCCGGTGAATGAAATGAGATCATTAATTGGGCCATAAGGGTCATGCAGCACATTTTGCTCTCTAGCATCAAGAGCGGTTTGACCGTGCAAAACCCATTCACATAAAACCCTACCTCAGCACATATGGAATAAGTGGTGACGCATGACAGTTTGGAATACTCGTCAGCCGCCAACCTAAGTTCAACCCGTGCAGCCGTGCTGTCTCAGGACCCAATACTTACGATAAGAATGACAAGCACCATCCTGAAATGTTTGCTGAATCTGAAAAAAAATTTAGAGTTCGTTGAAGAAAACAAAAATTGTAACGCCAAACCAATGTCCAGGTCTAGCTCAGACAATCAACGCACTAAATTCTCAACCACAGCCGAGACCCGCCAGAGGGTATGGGAGGCCACAATGATTCACATCCGCCACGCCACAGCCGCGCCTCAATAACCAGGATCTCCACTTTTTTTCTAGTTCTCTCCTTCCCTTCACTCTTAATCCTTTTGCCAGCCTCTCATCTCATCTCGACAACAGCTTTTTTTCACATTACCCAGGTCGTGTCCAATGGCAGAAGACACTCCGACAAGAAAGTTTGAGTACCATGGTTCGATGTCGGTGAATCCGGTGCTTGTGGGCAGCGCGTCCATAAGACCGTCCCTCAACAGCGTCTCCACTCAACCAAGTCCTGCGGCATCCACTATGGAGCTCTATGCCGCCAAAGCTGCACCTAAGGCTGTAGATCGTCGAAGCCAAGTTTTCTATAATACTACCCAGGTCTCATTGCCCTCTCCTTCAATCGCTGCTGAAAGTGACGGTGCTGACCGATTACCAACTCCTCGTATCGTTAGCTCCTCTAGCGGGATTATTATACGTCAATTGCCAAAATCAGAGATTGCTGTGACTGAAGAGAGTACTGCGCAGCAGAAGTTGAAGGCTCGAGAGCACACGACAGGATCAATTGAGCACAAGTCGCCGTCGCAAGGGACCATGATTATCAATCATGGCAAAGTTGGAAAGGTTGAGAATGCAAGCGCTGCAAGCTCATCTATTTCTAGCCCGGCCGTTTCTGCCGCATCCACAAGTTCGAAGGTGATTGTGTCAAACGCGACTCTTGAAGCACCGCAAGCAGTTCAGCCTACGTTACGGCCGCCATCTACATCGCCACAAATCACGACATCGTACATTCCATCCCCTAGAACAAATACTGCATCTTACTCTCCAGTATCACAGAACTCCGCAGTTGCCAGTACATCATCTCAAATCCATACGTCTTACCGGCCTTCCTCCGTCATCAGCAGCCCTGCTAGCTCCTATGTTGCCCCAGTGGCCGCATCCACTGCTGGGAAATCGAATGCGCCAACTGCACCGGTTCAGGTCCCTCAGTACACTTCAACAAGCAGCCATTCGCGATCTAACTCGGGATACACACCGCCTCAAGGAATACAGACCTCATATCGTCCCAGCATTATTGTGGGTACACCGCCTCAGCGACCGGCAACAGACCAAATCAATTCCGCTACACTTCAAGTTCCTAATCATTCGCAAATAACTGCACAGGTTCATACCGAGCAGCCACCCAGACATCAGGTTCCACGTCGACCCCCGCCTGCAGCACAACCTCCACCTAGCATTACAATATCGCATATACCGGCAACGAGCCACACGCAACAAACTGCATCGGGAACTACCCCAGTGCAACCTCGGACATATACAGCTCAAGCAAAGCCACAATACGCGCCAAATACAGTACCAACCAAGCAGCAAATTACGGAAAAGAAGGGTGGTTGCTGTGGCTAGATTTTATAGATCTCCTCATTTTTTGGACATAATTATAGTGTAAACTTTAAACATGCTTATTGATACGCCCGATTTAATTAAACCATCATCAGATAGCAGTGCATCAGATTTACCGGGAGTCACAATAGCTACACAGTGTTGGTTGAAATGCAGTGTTTCGCCACAGTGCATATCCGGATTTGGTGCCTGCGCAGCGGCAATCATCGATGGGGCAAGTACGGCTGTGCGATGATGATGGGGTATGCAACAGATACAAATCATCTCCAATTGCTAACCGTGTAACTTGTAGATAACAATTTCCGGGCTTTCAGGCGGTATAAAGAATCTACACTCAGTAAATGGTGACTGATATGTTTTTAAAAGATCCATATTTAACCCTTGTTCATCGCAACATTGCTTGAAGCTGTCGAATGTCTCTTGCGATCGCATTGTAGCGCTCAACAAAGCATATTTAGAGCCTCGAATGAGCAAATCCTTGATGCAGCCAACCAGTGACGGGAAAGAGTCGGAGTTATAGGTCACATCGGCACACAGAATGGCACACTCGCTGCCGACATGATCCACCATGTCTACACCCCAATAGAGTTTTTCAGCACTTACAAATTCACCAAGTGCATTCAATGCAATGTTTTGATTCAAGCATTGCACCACTTCTTCATCCCCATCTGTGACCATGCCTTTAGTCGACCCCAATTTCGCACTGAGCATCCCAACAAACCCTGTTCCAGCTCCTAGTTCAAGAAAGCTCGACGGAGCGCCATACTCAAACAGGTAATCACCTAGTGCCAAAGCGGCCTCCCACGTTCGGTGGCCTGTTGAACCGTGTTGCGCTATCACCCACGGGTCTTCCTTTATCGCGACAGCACCTGTCTCATACTTGTAGTCGACGCGCTTGCTCGTAGATGTTGGTGAAGGCGCCATCAGTGCCATTGCGTAATCTACTTGCAATTCATCATACACTGGAACACCCGCATGATCCGCTACATTCATGAACCATTTGAGGACAACTTTCTTGTAATGGCTATCCGGACAGTTATCGTTCACGAGCTGAAGGAATTCTTCCTGCCGATCCAAATACTGCTCGAGTTCAGTGGCAAAGTACTTCACATGGACATGCTGCGCCAGCACTCGACCGAGCTGCATCACTTTCAGGTATTCTTAGAAGATTGCCTATTAGCACATGCAACTTCTCAGCCTTCGAGCAACTTCTCGAGCAACGCATCTGAAAATCATCTTCTTGCGCAGCTCCGAAAAGTTCTCTGCGGCTGAGACGGTCGCGCGGCCATTGCAGTGCTCATCGCCGAGGCTCGCATATATATATTTTTTCATGGACATACGAAAAAAGGGTGCGCGTCCAACGTTGCCTGGCTCCTACGCTGGGTTCAACCTGTTGGGGCTCAACAATTTAAGTATGGCCAATATATAAAATAAGGTAGCGCTGTCTGCAGCATAGTTGAGTTTTTTCTTTCTCCTTCATCAAGTGATATAATCAAAATCCATTTCATTTGTCGACACATATTTTTTTGATATCAGTCGCTTATTCAACATGGATCAAGTTGATTTGAACGAGGTCCAGGCTATTGCCTCCGGTGCCAACAAGCAGACTATGGACATTAACCGACGTCGAAATGCTGATAAGGCTCGGGCTGCTGCTGCCGCCGCAACCACCGTTAAGTCTGAAAAACTGCACATCTCTGAACAGCCCATGACTCTGAGCAACTGGTATAAGCACATCAATTGGTTGAACACGACAATTATTGCCTTTATTCCGCTTATCGGACTCGTTTCTGCTCCGTTCGTGACTCTGCATCGATACACTTTGATCTGGGCTATTGTATACTACTTTGCTACTGGTCTAGGAATCACTGCAGGTTACCATCGACTTTGGGCCCACCGAGCATACACAGCTTCTTTCCCGCTGCGAGCATTTTTGGCATTTGTCGGTGGCGGTGCTGGCGAAGGCTCTATCAAGTGGTGGTCGAACGGTCACCGAACGCATCACCGATACACAGACACCGAGAAGGACCCATATAATGCCAAGCGAGGATTTTGGTACGCTCACATGGGCTGGATGGTGTTTATCCAGAACCCAAAGCTCAAGGGCCGAACTGATATCTCGGATTTGATTGCCGACCCAATTGTGCGATTCCAGCACCGATACTATGTTTGGTTCCTACTCACTGGCTCATTTTTGTTCCCAATGGCTGTTGCTGGGCTTGGCTGGGGTGACTGGGTTGGTGGTCTTGTTTACGCCGGTATTCTTCGAAACACTTTCGTTCACCAGTCTACATTCTGCGTCAACTCCTTGGCTCACTGGATTGGTGAGCAGCCATTCGATGACCGCCGAACTCCTCGAGACCACGCTTTGACTGCTTTCGCTACTCTTGGCGAGGGTTATCACAACTTCCACCACGAATTCCCATCCGATTACCGAAATGCCATCCGATGGTACCAGTACGATCCAACCAAGGTCTTCATTTACACCTCTAAGCTTCTCGGACTGGCTTCCAACCTTCAGCGGTTTTCCCAAAACGCTATTGAGCAAGGTCTTGTTCAGCAAAAGCAGAAAAAGCTCGACAAGTGGCGATCCCAACTCAACTGGGGTATTCCAATCGAGCAGCTGCCGGTCATTGAGTTCGACGACTTCAAGGATCAGGCTAAGGAGCGAGCTTTGGTGCTGATCTCCGGTATTGTTCACGATGTAACCAATTTCATTGAGAGCCACCCAGGTGGCAAGGCTCTCATTTCTTCGGCCATTGGCAAGGACGGTACTGCTGTGTTCAACGGTGGTGTCTACCTTCACTCTAACGCTGCACACAACTTGCTCGCCACTATGCGATGCGCAGTCATCCGAGGAGGATGCGAGGTTGAAATTTGGAAGCGAGCACATTCCGAAAAGAAGGATGTGCCACAGCTTGAGGACACTGCTGGTGATAGAATCTCTCGTGCTGGCGAACAAGCCACTCGAGTGCCAGAAGTTCACATGTCTGGCCGAGCCGCTTAAAAAGATCTTTTTATTATTTTCTCCTGAGTTTATAGACTAGTAGTTGTTTTTTTATTTTATTTACCTTTACGCATTTTTGAATATGATTATGAAAATCCTCTTCTCTCTTTATGATGCCTCTCTCTCTCTCTGGGATGATTGGGAGCTGAGGCAGTTTCGTCCCTTTCAACCTTTGTGACACATAAACCCATCAACGATGTCACTAATCATAGCTTGGCAACTCAAGAATCGGAAAGTGCTCATCATTGGAGGAGGTGAGGTAGCAAGCGGTCGGATTGATGCGGTGCTGTTAGCGGGGGCCACTGTCACATTGATCGCTCCCGAAATTCACCCGGCTATCCCAAAGGATAAAGTTACAGTCTATGAGAGACAATTTGAGCTGAACGATATAACCGAGGAATACAGCATGGTAATGAGCGCAGTGGACGACAGGGACGTATCTAGACAGATATATACCCGATGCAGAGAACTTAAAATTCCTGTCAACGTTGCCGATATGCCTCCCGAGTGTGATTTCTATTTCGGATCAATGATAAATAGAGGAAGTCTACAAATTATGGTCTCCACGAACGGCAATGCGCCCCGACTTGCCAAGCGAGTGAGAGAAGAAATAGAGTCACATGTTGACGAATTGGGCGTGGATAAGGCGATTGATACCATGGGCGTTTTGAGGCAGAAGTTGCGAATGAAAACTGTGCCGCAAGACGACCCCGAAAAGGGCTATACTGTCGACACGATACGAAAGAGAATGAAATGGATATCTGATTTATGTGACGATATGACATTTAGACAGATTGCATCACTCACCGACGCCGAGATTGAGTTAATCGTCGATAAATATCCTGAGCCGCTCCGGTGGGAGGAGGTTCGTCCAACGGTACCAAAACTTCAGGATTTGACACTTGATTGATGAGACTGAGGATCCGGGCCCTGGGCCGAAGAGATAGGTTACTTGAGTTCAAGCGAATCGTTCTCAGATGGAAAGCGAATCAGAAGCAGGAGAAATGGAGAAAAAATCTTAATTTAAATGCTATCGAGTGCAGCGAGCCTTTCCTTTATCGACCTCTCATTCCACCTTTTCCATACAAGCGTGTTCATCCCGAGCTTTTGCCTGAGGAAGACGCGCCCTTGATAAAAGTCAGGTCTCTTGAACCGGTTCTGGTCAAGGGAGAAGATATAATAAAAGGTGATGTCATTGAGGTAGATGATCGATTCTACCTTGTGCGAGGCACTTCAAGTTCAAAGCTCCATGTACAGATGGCATACTCGAGCTTCGATGACGAAGAAGCGGCCGATGAAGGTGACTATGGAATACGATCTATCGATTTTGATGCAGAAAATTTTTACAAGTTATATGTGAGGGGACAGGAGATGCTATATTTGTCTCGGTTCGATATCGACCTTGGCGTCGAATGAGAGAGCTGATTTCGACGACTCCTCTTCGGGTCCACTATCACTTTCCTCTTTGATTGGTTCAATATGCGTGTCCGGTTGAGCTGGCTTGGTTGTAAGTTCGCCGTCGCTGGAGTCAGAATCATCGGAGTCTGAGGAGTCAGATTCTAGAGTGTAGATATCGAACTTGGGCTCGACGCTTCTTCGTACAACGTATAATGTGGGGAACTCGATAACAGTCCGTTCAGTCAGCGCTGCTTTCAGTGATTTACCCATATCAAGTCGCACTGCACCTGGTTCGTTGACAGGAAGGTCGACCTTCTTGAGGAAAACGTCAAACTCGTCTTTGCAAACCATTCTTGCCGCATCTTGCACAATACAAGAGTCTGGAACTTGTCTCAGGCTATTACTCTCACCTTCTTCAGTTACATGAATAAATTCCACTGTCCAAAAGAATTTTTTCTTCTTGCTATTATAACCACTTTTATTCAAAGCCGCACGCCCCATCTTTGCGGGCATTTGCAGCACGTTAACTCCATTTATGACCCTCGATTTCCTCCCTGGCGCAAGCTGTGCCCTTTTGCTTACCTCTAATAATCTTGCTTGTCGTTGTAAGAAGTTGTAGTCTCGATTCGTATGCGTAGGATCTGAAGCGAGGTTTTTTCTTGGTATGTAGGCTGCTGGATCAACAGTACCTAAGCAGTTCATATCCGACTTGTGCTGTTTTACACAGGGTAAACTGCATGTACGTGTAGCGCAAGCCGGACATTTGTAACTAGCTTTTCTTAAATGGCATATTGCACAGAGCTCCATGGAAATGCGCAAGTTGGTATGTTGGTCAAACTGGCTTTGCATGAAAAAGGCATCTTTGGCGGGCTCCCAGCATACACACACAACAGCGACACAAGCTCCCGACACCGCCTCTCTATCGTCATCACTCTACAATGTCGGCACAGAACTCCTCTGGAATCCAGACCTTGCTCGAGGTATGTATTCGAGGCACGTGTCCCATGTTTTTTTGCTAACTAGATCAAGGCTGAGCGAAAGGCTCATGA
This sequence comes from Blastobotrys indianensis, assembly GCA_030558855.1. Classification (NCBI taxonomy): domain Eukaryota; kingdom Fungi; phylum Ascomycota; class Dipodascomycetes; order Dipodascales; family Trichomonascaceae; genus Blastobotrys; species Blastobotrys indianensis. Next base: position 178,668 of record JAKTQK010000020.1, read on the forward strand.
AATTGTTCAGGGCGCACGAGCTTGTAAGTGAAACGGTTCACAATCTAAGAAGCGATACTAACCACTTCGGATAGATCGTGCTGAGCGATTGAAGGCCGTCAAGGCAGATTCTGCCAAGGAAGTCGAGGCCCATCGTGCAAAGAAGCAGAAGGAATTTGAGCGTAGCGAAGCGAGCGTATGTGCCATTCGGGAAGACAATATATATGTCGAGGCTAACTCTCTTATAGAGCTCAGGAGGCACCGATGAAGCTGAAAAGCAGGCTGAGCAGCATGTCCAAGGTGAATTGAAGACGATTAAAGAGCAGGGGGACAAGGCAAGGGAGAGCGTTGCACAGAAGATCATTGAGACCGTTATGAATCCCAAGCCAGAATTGCATACCAATGCTCAATAGAAAATTACCTATCACAATCTTCTCTTGTTGTTAGTTCATTTAAACTGCATTTATGAGTAATTGATTTTAATCTCACTATGACTGTGTCTCAGAAAAACATAAACTATCAAACGCTGAAGTTAGCTGATAGTGGTTTGGTGGCTGCGTCCCAGCACGGCACTCATATACCTGCCAAAAACCTCAGTCCATTTTCACCGTTTCCATTATCGACCACCCACCATCCCATCTACAACCATCATCATGGAGTATGCATACAGCACAGCGGGTGTCGCCACAGCACTTGCATCGCTGATTGCATTTTACTATTTAATTTTAAGGTCCAACAAACAGGAACGACCAGTTGCATTCACACTACATTGCCCGGAACAGGCCCTCCCACACTGGAAAGGAAAACGAATTGATCCTGTGAGCGTATACAACCCTGATGACCCCGAAAACATTCAATGCTATTGCCCCGCAACGGGACAAGCACTAGGAGTCTTCAAAGCCGCAACTAGAGAGGAAATGGACCGCGTAATTGAGGAGTGCCACGCTGGTCAACGTGAGTGGAGCAAATCGACATTTTCGCAGAGAAGGAAAGTTTTGAATACCATAACGAAATTCATTGCAGACAATCAAGAAGACATCGCTCGTGTGGCATGTAGAGATACGGGCAAAACCATGCTAGATGCGTCGCTAGGAGAGATCATGGTCACTCTAGAGAAGATACAGTGGATTGCGAAGCACGGTGAAGATGCCCTCAAAACCAGCAAGCGACCTTCGCCGACTAACCCGTTAATGTTCTATAAAGGCGCTGAAGTTCGTTATGAGCCGTTGGGTGTAGTAAGTGCGATGGTCTCATGGAACTATCCGCTGCACAATATGATGGGCCCAATTGTCGCCGCGCTGTTCACAGGAAATGGCATTGTTGTCAAGTGCTCGGAGAGCGTTGTATGGTCGACCCAGTACTTTTTGGAAATTGCCAGACAAGCTCTTAAAGTAAACGGCTTTGATGAACGAGCTGTACAGATGATTGCATGCTGGCCCCAAGATGCAGACTACTTGACTAGTCACACAGGCTTGAACCACATAACGTTCATCGGATCTAGACCTGTTGCACACAGGGTTGCTACTGCTGCTGCAAAGAGCCTTACCCCGGTGGTTATGGAGCTTGGAGGCAAGGACCCGCTGGTTGTCCTAGACGACGCAAAGGACTTGCCATCAATAGCATCAGTGATCATGAGAGGAACGTTCCAGTCATCTGGACAAAATTGCATCGGGATTGAGCGAGTGATTGCATGCCCCAAAGCATATGACACGCTATTTGATCTACTTTCCAAAAAGGTCGGCGAACTTCGGCTCGGCTCGTCGATTGATCAACAAGAAGACATTGATATGGGAGCTACCATCACGGATATTCGTTTTGAGCAACTGGAGCAAATGATTGACCAAGCTGTGCAGCAAGGTGCCAAACTTGTTGCTGGTGGTTCACGGTTCACGCATCCAAAATACCCACAGGGCCACTACTTCCAGCCGACATTTTTGGCAGACATCACGCCAGAAATGGATATCGCGCAGAACGAAGTATTTGGGCCGGTACTTCTTCTATTCCGTGCGAGCGACACTCAAAATGCTGTGGACATTGCCAACTCTACTGAGTTTGGTCTTGGCGCTTCTGTATATGGCTCAAATAAGACAGTCCTCAACCGCATTACGAACGAGTTGCGATCAGGTAGTGTTGCTATTAACGACTTTGCTACTTTTGCGCTCTGCCAACTACCATTTGGTGGTGTCGATGGTTCAGGATACGGAAAATTTGGCGGTGTTGAAGGATTGCGAGGTATCTGCCTCGAAAAGAGTGTCTGTTACGACCGAGTTCCATTTATTCAGACCAAAATTCCCAAGCCGCTTGACTACCCCATACCTGATGTCAAGAAGGCATGGGAGATTGTCAAGAGCATCAACACTGTAGGGTTCGCCGCGAGTAAGTGGGATAAGGTCAAGGCTATCGGCCAGCTCGCCAAAATGTGAGAGAACAAAAATTTATCATAACATAAACTATAAGAATGTATAAAGTTACTATTTTACCCAAAAATTTCCCTCATATCCACTTCCAATAGTGCCTTTCATTTAGTACTTCAGCCCCGTGGGGCTGACCGGCACGCCGCTCCTCCCTGCGCTCGCCCCGGAAAGTGAAGTATAGCGCCACTAAGGGCCTTCATGCTATTTTTCTTTACGTTTACACAGAACTAGTAAGATTTCTGTGACTGAAGTGTGACAATGATCACTTCGACGTTTCCCGGTATTGCCAGTAAACGCTCGACATGCACTCGATGTTATCGACTCAAGGTCAAATGCGCCTACGCCGACATCTCATCGCCGTCATGCGAGAGGTGCTTGAAGGCTCGAACAGATTGTGTAGCCAGAGACTCGCATAGCTCATCGAGGTCGCAATCCAACTCGGCATCATTCAAGGTACACAAAACTAGCGGGGCTGTAAAAGGCAAGGGATCAACACGAAGAAATGAATCAAGTGAGGACAATTCGCCATTACAAGAGACGAGCCCTGCGAGCTCCATACTGTCAAATCACTCGAATGGCACAGGGTCAAAAGGTTCGACACTAGCCATATTGACTACTGGTAAGGAAGCAGTGGCGGCTGATAGAGCAATGGAAGTATTGAAACGAGCACAAAGCACACAGCAGTGGTCACATGGCCCAGTCTCGACGCAAATGCAGGCGATGGTAATGGCGAATAAGTGTAATACGTCGATGCTTTCAGAGCCTGGTAAGGAGGAATTGCGCACATGGCCAATAGCCGTGCTTAGGAGGCCAAATTGTTTCCAGACCGCCCTGGATGAACGGCTGATAACACGACATCAAGCTGCGGAATTATGGACTCTTTTCACGACAAAAATGGGAATATTCTTGCCCTATACGGTGGATGCGACGAAGAGCGTTGATGAGTCTGCGGAATTTGAGCCAATGTGGACTCTTGCTGGCGTTATCGCGGCTTGGTGGAACACAAAAATCGTTGACCGAACTCCTGAGGTTATTTCCGACTTTTTAGAGCGCGTCACAGTTGAGAGATTGTATTTTCAAGCTGAGGCATCTCTGGAATTGCAGAAGGTATACTTCTTGTTGAAGGTTTGCTACCCATATGTTCCTGCTTCGAAACTGATGATACATTCATTGACAGCAATGGGCTTAGCGATTGGTCAAGATTTGGGATGTGAAGATGATATTGAAGTTCTTATGAAAGGAGCAAAGGCTCTACAAGCGGAGCAACGGTGTGAAGGCCCGGCCGTAGATCCGGATCTCAAAGAGCAGTATGATTTAGTTCACGAAAGATGTGAGGTATATCTTGCCATGATCACAAGCATTGCGGCTCTCAGTATAAACGTCTTCCGCGCAGATCTTCTGATACTTTTGCCCAATAAAGCAGCAATTGAAAAAGCTCTGTTCGAAGTCGGTTCCCCGGGTGACAAGACGATTATATACAACCTCAAAATGTGGCACCTAGCAAAGGAGGGGCTGGATATCTTGACCAAGAACAACTTGGCGTATGACGAAATTGTCACACACTACGATTATTACAGAGGTCAACTGAACCAATTTAAAGACGACTGTCGCGACGCTGCTACCCCGGAAATGCTGATGCAAGGCTCACTTATCCCGATATTTACGAGCTATATGCAGCTAATGCTTTCGTTCAACGAAGCAGTCATTAATCAGCTTATCATTTGCCAGAAACTGGACACTGGATTACTGGCGCAATGTGCAGAGGAGATCGTTAATCTTTCGTGGGAGCTAGTCAACAAATTCACAGGCATCCTAGCTACCAGCACCGTTTTCCCCAAATATATCTACTTCCGCCCATTGCATGCATTGTGCGCATTGATCCGAATACGAATTATCATGTGGAGTCTGGGAAGAGATGTCGATACTGGCTTGGACCGTGCTTTTGGGATTGTCCAAAGTGCATGGCATGGTGCGACGCATGTTTCCTACACAGCTGCGAACATGTACAACAATCTTGAAAAAGTTCAAAAGTTCATAAACCTTAAACTCCAGAACCCGACACATGATTCGTCAACGCAGCTCACAGCAACGTGGATCCTGCGAAATATTCTCGTTGAGGCCATGCTCAAACCGAACGAACCGAAGACTAAGCAGTCCTTTGCTCCAGAGAATCCACAGCAACCATCTCAAGTGGCCAGTGAAAATGGAAATATCGATTGTCCAAATAATATCACTCCGCAATCGCTGCCACAGACGCCGCCTACTCAGGATTTTGCAGCACAGCAGCTGTCTTCGTCAGATGCTGCAATAGAGCAGCTATTTCGTGAATTGTTCACAGATCTGCTTTAAAAAACTCCAAATTTCCACAACGAGACAATTTATTTTTATTTATTATCGTATTTCATAATCCATATTTATAGCCTGGACATCATTAAGATGGAAAAAACATTACATTACTCAGACAAAAGCAGGAGCTCCGATATCACGTGACGAGAGTCTTACATTACACACAAAAATCGGTACTCCGACATCATTTACGCATACGCGCCAGGCTTTCTTAACTAAGCATACCGACTCGCAGTTTTTTTCCCCCTTTTTTCCGTTAATTCGATGAATTTCTAGAATATGGATCCTGAAATTGTTGCAAGCAGTCGGAATGCGTTGCAGCAGGGTCCAACCGACTCAGCGCGGCAGCAGCAGCTCCAACAAGCGGTACCTGTGTTCGCGACAACCTTCCGGCGTAATCGAGCGTGTAAGCGATGCCAGAGACTGCGAGTGAAATGCTCATTTGCAGATCCTACTTCTCATATGTGTTTGAGATGTATCAAGGCCAGGCAAGATGAATGTTTTGTGGTAGACCAGCCGATGAAAACTCGAAATGGCAAACATCTAGGGAAGGTTAGTAAGACGAATGGCGCGCATAATGAACTCAGCGATCAAACTGCTGCTGCTATAGCGGCGGCTGCTACTGGCCGAACATCTATTGACCGATCTGATGACGAAAGAGAGACTGAAGAATTGGTCAATGCTAGGAAAGAGCAGCGGATTGCAGAGCTACAAAAGTTGATCCGTACTTCGCAGCTTGAGCTCAAGATTCTGGGCGTGCCCGAGACACCAGATATTTATTCTCAACCCAATTGTGTCATTACGGCCATTGAGCTTGGGCTCATCACTGCTAGGGAAGCCGAGGCGAATTTCCAGATATTTCTGAAAAACAAGACTGTTTATGTTTCGTTCGATATCGACACTGATTTGCAGCTCACAGAGTATGCCAGCCGTGAGCCGCTCACGGCTCTAGCGATGATACTTTCGGTCAGGATGAACACGCGACCGGAGAGGTCAGATAAGGCATTGACTTTTATGCATAAAGTTATTGGCACCAAATTATTAGACCCCAATAAGTCATCACCGGATCTCATCAAGGCATTAGTATTGATCAACATATATAGCCATGTGATTCCTGGGTGCCACCCTCTGATGTACCTGCTACTGGCAGCCAATGTAGCTACTTGTGCTTATCAAGCACACGGATGGGACCAAACGGTAAGGTCGGAGGCTGATCTGGAAACGGCACGAATGTACCTTTGTGCAAGTTCAGGTCTTATATCTATTGCATTCACAGGCGGATTCACCCAATTTTACGATACGCTGCCTATTGAGCCGCATCTCTTGGAAGATGTAGACCACCGCGGTACTGCGTTCGATAAGATTATGGTGCTAAGGATCCGCATGTTCCTGCTCGGAAGAGATTGCATGAAGGAGATAAATGACGCTGACATTGGAGACGAAGAGAGAATCCGTGCGGCATTGGAGCGATGGACTGGCCAAATTGCGAGCCTTCGTGCGGCGGCATTCTCGGCCTCGAATACCATAAAGTCATCACTCAGTCCTTTGAATGCGAAAATCAAGCCTTTTGATGCGTGGTACGCCACAATTTTGATCGAATTGAACGAGGAGGGCCTTACCAGGTACCTTTTAGGGGCCAATCTCGACGACAGTCTTGATACTATAAGCATTACGAGATTTGGAAGCGAGATTGTCCAGTTTGGCAATCTGGTGATTGAGATTTTTGTCACTGCGTGTCAAGTGGAACCGCTCATCACTAAACACGAGTACTTCCGAACTCTCCAGGCGCTGACCTCGATGTGCCGACTGCGATTGATCTATTGGATGTTTGATGTCGGGCTTGATATTGATGTTGAAACGTGTTTCAGGAAAGTAGAAAAAGCATGGGATCATCTGAGAGAAAAAAGCTCGGTTGCATTCACGCAGCGGTTTATGGTTGAGCGTATCGAGCGGTTCATGGAGTTTGAACGGGCGACACGCCAGGGTACTGCCAAGCGGATTGTACCTGAGTCCACAAAGCGAATTATCATGAGAGTTATTAAGAACAAGGTGCCACAAGGGTGTTATAAGCCCTTCTCGTTACAGGCACAGCTTGAGCAGGCTTCTCATTTACTTGGATTCCAGTTCCCTCCGCCTCCTCCACCTCCTCTACCGGAATTCCCCACGCCGGGTGCATCCGCTGGATCTCCATCGTCTATTCAATCAATGCCGCACATGGCTTCTTCGTTTTTGACACCATCGCCTACATATCTCGAGAGCGGTACGCCTGCAGAAACTGTGCCCGATGCAAGTTCCAACGAGCGGTCCAAAACCGCCGATGGGCAATACACCATTGAGATGGCGTTGAAGGACTTATTTATGGATCTTATTTAATCATGTACTATTATAATTATTATATCCTTTTTTTCACCGGTATTGATGGCGAATGCACAGGCACGGTAGACGGGTGCCCTTGCAGAGAGCAAATTAAACATCTGAACCAAACAGCAATGAGCAAAATAAGCTTTCAGAATGCCATGGAGATTTGGAATGGACGAAGAAACTTCCATTGGACATTCTAACTTCTTTTTTCCTCTTGCACCAACCAATGTTCATAGATATGTCATTTACGCTAAGACCGATCCGAACTCGCTCGTGCTCACGGTCCGGGCAGCACGGGCAAACGTGAGGCTGAACCGGGTTCATCTGCAGTTCGTAGTGCATTAGCCAAAACAAATTACAATCTGTCCAAAACCCAATCGGCTTAACCTTTCGTCAATTACCACTTGGATATTCGATTATCGGGATTCGCCTCGAAAGCAGGTTTGAATATATATATATCTACGTCCGCCCCCCTTTACCTGCTCTCTTGAGCATTGCCGCAGTTGAAAAAGCACGCGCGGGATTCCGACCAGTCTAATATCTACTCTAAACCCGCCCTACTTCAGCCGTTTGATCCTACGCGTTGATACCCAGAATTCTCTCATAGTTCACGCTCGCTTGTATCTTTTATTTCTCTACTCCACTCGCAAGATGAGTATGAGAACGATACATTTTGCATGCACTCGATGCAAAAAACTCAAAGTCAAGTGCACGCCACTCGAAAACGACCCGTCAAAGTGTCTGCGGTGCAAACGGGCTAATGCAGTTTGTCAGCCTGCTCCACAAGGACCCGACCGGGTGAAAAAACCAGATGGGCTAAAGAAGCTGGCACGAGTGGAACGGATAACGTTATCGACACAACCAACATTGAACGAACAAGAGATTGACGAGAAGGCACTGCAACTAGAGAGGATCATACAAGAAGCAGAAGCCGAATTAGCTACTCTGAGGCCGAGCAGCAACCGCTATGTGACCCGAGGGCCGGAATCGTTTAGAAGGACTACTGACGACAATAATGGAAAGGACAGCTGCGATGATACTGATGGGCTAGCGACGATACATGTGGAGAGTCGTGATGAGATGAGTGTTGCGACGTTAGTGCTACAGGACGACGTCGTCGACCATGAAACGCATTGGTCCAGTGCAATCTTTCGCCAAAAAGATATCCTGAAAGTGCTGAATGATCTACAGCTGCTAAAATACACCGATAGTCATTTTTATTTCCAATCATTCTTGCATAACTTGGCGCCGTTTGCATCTTTCAATGTCGACAGTACGATGGAGTTTAAGGAGTTTTACAAGAGATGGCCGAGCTTAGCACTGACGATGATTATCACAGCAAGAATCAACTCCAATCTAGAAAAGGCCCAAGTGCTCATGACATTTCTGGAACGATATTTGATTGAGAAGATTCTGATCGAGAATCAGTGCACAGAAGAGCTTCTCAAGTCAATCTTCATGGTCAGTTTATTTATTCATCAAGGCAACGAGCCGAGATTTTCAATGTTCTTCCTTGTGGCTTGCTCAATGGCTGCTAGGCTGGAAGTAGGCTCGGCAAGCGATTGTCGAATTCTACTCAAGCACCGCAACCACCCTCCTGAGCTCGTACGGCGTGCCCATGATCGCACGGTCATTTTTCTTGCGATATTTGTATCCATATCTGCTATCAGTATACATGCTACAAAGCTGCAGCTGAGCCGGTTGCTTAATAATAGCACGCTGATGATTGAGGCACTTTCTGCCTCGCCTTATGCTAGCATTCACGATAAGGTGCTAATAGGCATGGCAAGGCTACTGAGTGTAGCTCAGGGAGCTCAGGACTTGCTTGGCCGTCACCCGCTCAGTAAATCCAGAACGGGGCAGTCATTTGAGGCAATCCAAACTACTCTCAATCACGTCCAGACGAGACTCAACGAGGAGATGGATAAGACGGAGCAAATTTCCGATAAGGACAAGGCTTCATGTTTGATTCTTGGAGTCAGATCCTGCCATTTCTCGCTTGTGTTGGCACTAAATGAGTCTGCATTGAATCAGATTGTATTCACAACCAATTCTCCACCGCCAATGTCGGTAACGAAAGATCTCATGCGCTGCATCCTGGACTATTCCAATCGTATGATAGAGTTTTTCTTATCTTTGGGGAAGCATGGTACATTTATTCCACGTTATATTTATTTCCGTCCACTGTTTGCACTTTGTGCCTTGGTGCGACTGCGAATCTTGGCATGGAGTCTAGGCATTAACGACATTCCGATTGATATAGAGACGCCATTTGCACAGATTAAGGCTAGATGGAGTATTTTCAATGACTCCAGTTTAACTGGATTGCGACTGAACCAAATGCTACTGAAGATCGAAATGTGGAAGAATGTGCGACTCAATGTCCAGCCTCAGCAGAGCAATATGAATCAGGCGGAAGCAACAGATAGTCAAGGCGAGGTTTCCACAAACGAGGGACTTCAGCGGTTCCTGAAAGATATAGTGCCATTACCTCCAGTGTCTGAAGGCCGTCGCGTATCGAGTGGGTCGCCGCAGCATTCGTCGAATGATTCGACGCCATTACAAGCCATCCCGTTTGATGTAAATGACATGTTTATCGCTGCACCGGCCTATGGTGCAATTTTCGATGAGACAACTGCTCCTGGATTGCAACCTACGGCTGAGGATGTCGACAGTAGTTTGGGAATGGATGCTAGTCTAATGCAGGATGGATCTAATCAGCCCATTACTGCGCCACCGCCAAATAGCGTGGATGTGGAGGTAATGATTAAGGAGATGTTTTCCCAGTTGTATAGAGACTAATTTTACTAATTTTTGTTCACTCACTGATGATAAGACGACATCACACTAGAAATCAAAGAATCTCGGTCTTCCTTTGATTCAATTGACTATTGTTGCCGCAATTCTCGGGCCTTCCATTGATTTCTCGCAAAATACGAGGTACCATTTTTAATGCAATAATTGATTTTAGAAATACAGATCTGTAAGTATATAGGCTGTTTAGATGAGGCTTCATCATAAATGTGCAGTTTATAAGCCGTTGAGAAGAGCTCATGGCAATCATTCAGGAAAAACACACCTATAGCTCGTACAAGTACTAGATACGTTCATTGATTGAAATAGACTAGAGTCTATCTCGAAACTTTGAATAAAAAAAAATACACATATACGAGTCCATAGTGTATCGGTAGACCGGATCGTTACGGAACGAGACACGGCTGGCCGTTCGGTAAACCACCGAGTCACCTCGTGGAGCATGACCTGGGTCTGTTTTGGTTATCAGATCAGATTGATCGAGATCGTGCTGTATTTTTGCCAATTCCAAAAATCCATGTTTGTTTCAAACACACCAGTTCTATTCTTATATGCCAGGGTTATAATATTTCAGTGGCGAACGTTGGGAATGCAGGTGTCGACAGGTGGTGTCCCTTCTTGTCCCGAGAGGCGATTCCTTCCTTTTTTCTAGCACGGCTGTTACACACTGCGTTGTAAATCTCAAGTTTAAATACATAATCTGCATAGACATCAGATCAAATCTTGTTTACCATCTAGCTAACAAAAGCGTCGTTATTTGGAATAATCGAAACAAAAAATATTCCCCGTGTACCACCAAGGAGCGGTCCAATGACGCAGTCAGGGTGATTCATCATCTCCCGAACTGCAGCGGGACGAACCCAGAATTTTTGCATGCCGCTCCAGCGCACGGCTGTGTCTCATGCGACTGTGTCCGTTTAGGAAGGAGCGCCGACTGGGGGGTGAGGAGCGGAGGCGGGCATCAAATGAATAAAAAATCTCGCTTTTATATAACAATCTGCACAGAAAAATACGAGCAAAAGTGCTAGAAATGCGCCAGGGTGTCATAATTGATCTGGGTGTTTTGATTATTATCATATGTACTCGTAGCAGTGTAATGTGGGGCTTGGAAGGTTTTCTTCCCCTTGGGAAAAATGATCATCGCCCCCATCACCGCATTTGGGTGCCCAGCGAGCCACTCACCGCCTGCCGCATCCCAAGTTATATAATGCCTGAACCTGCAGTCAGTTTCTGTGCAACCAAACTAATTTCTTTCTGTTCGCTTGCAGTGTCTCTATACGTGTCAAGTTTTCATCCCTGATGGGCTAAGGGTGGACTAAAGTCATTCATATATCATCTGTCCGGACTTGAATAGCGCTGCGATTGTCGGTTTGATTCACGGTCTTAACATTTGAACGGTTCCTTGTGTGTGAGAGTGTGAGCTCGGACGGACAGCAATCAATACTCGTCACAAATAAAAGAGATAGGCCACATATTCATAGTAAGAAGCCATGAACACGCCGGAAACACAATTTGCAAATGAATTCCGCCGCGTCAAAGCGTGTGGTCGATGTTCGCGGCTGAAAACGAAATGCTCATACGACTCGCCAGAGAGCAGAACGTGCCGACGCTGTGCTAAAGGCGGCTACAGCTGTCAAGTGGCCACTGCTCAAGATCGTCCTCGTAGGACGAGTGAGAAGCGGCGACTAGTTGACACATCACCCGGAGATGAAAAATCGCCTGGTTCAGCTTCAAATGGCGGTGGCGGTGGTGGTGCGGAGAGTTATGCGTATTTAGATCGAATACGTCTTGAGAGTCGTCCTGTTGGCTCCTCGCTTGAGGAGAAGAATGAAAAGATTGCTCAACTGGCGAGAGTCATTAAAGAAGCACAACAAGAAATCTCACAACTGGAGGACAATACACCAGGAAGTAGTAGCTCCTCGAACAACAACTATGCGGCGACCCCAGGCAAATCGCATCCGTCCAGTATAATGGAAGTGGAAAGGGAATATGCACATTTCAATAACGACAATACTATTGCCCAGCTGGCAGACGTTGGGCTCATGTCTCGCGAAGAGGCATTATTTTATTACAGCGTTTTCAGCAGTCAAATGTCATGTTTTTTGGCATTTGATTTCGACAACACAAAGACTCTTGACGAAATGGAGAAGGAAGCGCCTGTTTGCGCTTTGACAATGGTCGTATCTGCTAGTGTCACGTCTCGTCTGACTAATTCACGCGAGTTGGTCAGATATATGGAACGTTTCATTCTTGAGCGTTGTGTCATGAATGGAGAAAAGTCACTGGATATGATTCGGGCGCTGCTGACAATGGTCACATTTATTCACCCATCTTCAGATAGGCTGGTGACATATTTCCTGTTTGCCATCAGTATGGCACAGGTCTTGAATCTTGGGAGTATTGAAGATGTCAAGCTGTCTACTACCCCTGGGGACAGCCCGGAAAAGCAGCGAGCCATGCTCAGCGTAAGAACGTTTGTGGCTGTCTGCACTACTGCCACTGCAATGGCTGTCAACTCTGGCAGAACTTATATCTTGGGTATGATTCCAATGCACAACAATTGTGCAGATTTAGTCATGTCGTATGGCACGGACATTGACCGATTGATTGTTTATTTGCATCGAATGATCACCACCGGCCATGAAGGCGTGTCTACGTTGAAAAACTACATGCGAATGGACCAGCCTACCGATGTTGTACAACAAACGTTGACAAATTATAAAAGCCGGCTAGACGAGCTACATTCCGCTACTGAGATGGTGATGGGTGACCCGCCTACAAATCGGCTGATGACCATTGTCCACACTATGCATGAGACTCAAACCGTTGCACTACATGAGTATGCACTTAACAACTATTTATTCGGCAAAGAGCGAGCTCCAAGTGATGTCGTTGCTACTGTCGCCTACGAGATTGTGGCGCCTGCTCGACGGCTCATTGACCGCTTCGTGGAGCATTGCAAGAAACGCTCGTTTATGCCCAAGTATTTTTATTTCACACCGCTTGGTGCATTGGGGTCACTGCTCAGAGTGAGAATCTTGCTCTGGTCCTATGGATATGGCGTCAACATTGTCGACGTCGACGCCCAGTTCAAGCGGGTCAAAGAGGCTTGGTTGGAGATGACGCCCATCAGTTATACTGCGCGAACAATGTTCGAGTTGGTAGAACGGCTTGATCGATGGGTACAGTTGCGACTCAGTGGGACCGGTATCAATGGCACGGCAAGTGCTGACAGCGTCGATTCCGAATCACGCGCTGCTCGGGAAGCAATTGCCTCGAACCCGCTCGGTGACCATTGCCCAATGATGCTTGTACCGCCTGGTATGTCCAAACTCAGCAACGGCAGCAATATACCTGTTGAGAAGTCCGATGAAGGTGACCAAACTCGGCCAGAACGAGCTCATGGCGATTTGCTACAACGAATCTTTGCACACGTTTTGCGGAACGTTGAGGAACGAGTTCCACCACCGCGGATGGCACAGAACAACTATACGACTGCCAACCTTACTCCTCCATTGTACCAAGGATCGCCTGCGCCACAACAGCAGCAGGTTCCGTCAACAGGCACGCCTCAACAGCAGCAGCTACCTACTCCAAATGTGGCTGCACCGCTTCCTCGAGCCGTAGAGATGATATCCATGGTGAATCCGCTCCCGCCGACGCCGAATGGAGGGTTATATCAGTCCCAGGGATACAATACCCCGCTGTCAATTGACAATTTCTTAAGCAGCGCACAGGATTTCCCTCCTGCCGAAGACTTTGATGGGTTTTTGAAAGAGATTTTCGGTGACGAGATTCGCGCTGAGGTGATGTAAAGGTATTAACTCTTCAAAACTTTCCGGTTTAGATTTCTTCTTCTTTGTACATGTCTTTTTTTTTCTATTAATTATTTTGGATCTTATGTCTGTTTATTGTTGTATTATGTTGTGATGAAAATTGATAATTGAAAACAACAAAAGAACACTTCAAACTCGCTACTCAGGTTGTTTTTTTTTCAGCTGGGTTAGTAGAATCGCCGCTTCGATCTCCGCAATGCCGGGAAAAGTGTATTCATATATCGCGTATCGTCGTAAATTTCGTGAGATAATTCCATTTCCAATCTGTTCAGTCTCGGGAACGGACAGCGCGCTGACGATCGGAGCGGGAGTTTGCGTAATGACCGAGTGGGTCCATACAGCAGCCTCAGCTCTTCAAGCAGCTGGCATTTCAGTCCTAGCGCACATACTCCTTCCATGCTTATTTCGAAAATTTTCATCTCTAGTGTCAATTTAGCAAGCAGAGGGAAGTTCCTGCCAAGCAATGCAAGATCGTCGTTCGTGCAAATGCCTGCTCTCGGCTTTGTCATGAGATGCAATTCTCGCAACTGTGGCAGCTTTGAGCTCGTCCCCTCGAATTCAGATATTCTAAATGGGTACTCGAAATCGACCGCCAAGTGTCGCAGAAAGGGGCAATGTGTGGATATAGTCTTGAGGGCGTGTGGACCCGCCGAGGCGACCATTAGCACATCAAGCTTTCTAAGCCTGGGCACCATTTGCAGAATACTACCCAATGTCGAGACGCTATCAATACTATGACAGGTGAACTCTAGTAACGAGTGGAATGATAAAGGGCGGTGTACCATGGGCTTGCGAATGTAAGGTATTGTCAGCGACTTCAGCGCCGGACAACTGGCCGCAGCGTTAAGCACAGACATGTCCAACTGCAAATCGAGCATCACCTCGATACACTCCAAGTACCTTAAATACTGTATAACGCATACTATAGTTTGGGGCTTGACTTTTTGCAATAATCCAAACCGGATCTCTTTGAGATGAGGACATTGACGCGGTACGAGCGCCATTGCTCGGTCGTTCAACGTGATCCAATCCTTGAGAATCAGCACTTGGAGGCTGGGGACTAGACACAAGTTTATGTAGTCGCAGTCTGCTAAGCTTGATTCATTTATTGTCAACCGTTTCAGGGATGTGAACTTCAACTCCCTCGAAAACCGCTCCATGAACTCACGATCAAGCAGTGAAATATCCAGTTCTTGCACAAACGCAGCATAGTACCTGCGACGGGACGGCTGAGCAACGCAGCTAAATTGACGACCACACGGAGTAGCAGACCATAACACTCTTACGCTCTCATGATACCACAGCCGGTTGAGCCTTGCACACCGTGCCAGCGTGCGGCGATCATCTGCCAATGTCGCTATTATCGCACTGACCACCTCTGGCAGCGCCACTGCATTTACCATACCATGGAATATGAAAAATAGAATGAAATAAACCTTGGCAGAATAGAACAAAAGCGAGACTTTTTAAACAATTCAAGAGGACCCGCAGGGCAATTCTCTTTGATCACACAGTAAGCGAAGGTTGCCCCCCAAATCAGTGTACCCACTAATTAATTTCCAAAATGTGGACCTCAAGGAAACGAGTGAAAGAAAGAAAGAAATTAAACCCTCCGGTTCTATATGTATATATGAAAATTATTTTTTTTCTTTCTATTTCTCTCCGAAAGGAAAAAAAAATAGGTGCCACCTTGCGACCCGCATTCTCACTGTTCCAGGTCGTTCAAGCATGACACGAGGGAGAAGAAAAGTTTCCTGCTGTCTTTGATCTGTGCTTTTGGCATAAATCAACCTATAAATACGGTGCGGCGATCGGCGCGAAAATCCAAGACTCGGTTCAAAGAGAACGGGGAAAAAAAGGGGCGCCTGAGTGCCTCATGCTCGCTTCGCAGCGGGTCCTTCTAGTACCGAACATGTTACTGCTCGGTGTGAACTGAAGGAAACAGTTTCAAATGCCGAGCAGTAGTGGGCTCGTGAGCTGTACAGAATGAAAATAGCCAAGCCGAAAAATTTCGGATGCGCACTGTGGGTCTTTTGGGTCTTTGCATTTAGAATGGACCCCCAAGGAAGTGGTACAGTAGGAAAGGGGAACATCAATGCAAGATGACAGCCGTGATCGCGGATCCATCAACACGAGACCCACTTCATCTGATATGATCGGAAGTGAGAGACGAGCTGCCCGAGTATTGCTTCAATGTTTTAGGCCGTCCCAAGTATTCCATTCAGTTTACTGTTATTGCACTTGGCACCGGCGCCATCGGTATGAAGTGCGGTTTTGTATCCGAGCCGCAATTCTCGCCGAAGCGCCGCACGTCTAACCTTATATTTCCCTGCCTCTATAATCCCCTGTCTATTTCAGGTCCTGGAAACCAAAAAAAATTATGCGTTGTAAGAGTTAAGAAAGGTAATCAATTGAAGAAATTCTATGCATTTTATCGCAAATGTCTATGTTCTTTTCGAATGAGTGCGCATCTATTCCATTAGATAGCCACTTCGAAAATGAGGTCAAAGAGAGGGAAAAAAAATTAAACAATGCAGGCGGGGACCAACCCATGAGTCCAATTGTAAGATCCCAGAATAATAACCAAAATGGAAAATGCAACGAACACAGAGGTGGCGGCGTAGAAGTATGCATATCTCACCCGCTTAAACGATACAAGTTCTGCCACAAACGACGAAATTGTACTCAATGCCCCGCAAAATCCATCTTGCAATGCCATCAGTGCATAGCACTGGACATGGTTTGTGATAATCTTGCCACCTCCTCCTGGCAGTTTGCCTCGTTGAAGCAGTGCCAAAGTTGCAATCACAACAACAGCAAGCATGTTGGCAGCAAATGTACCAAACATGAATTTCCTGGATCTGGCATTCAAAAGCTTGGCGAGCCAGAATCTGACAAATACACCAAACGGCGAGATCACACAGCTTAAACACCAGTATCGGAAAGAGCTTTCTGAAGCGGCCAGAGCTACATTGGTGATCCAGCCAGCAGCACCCAAAAAGGCGATAGTGTACTGCAGCCATCTATCACGTTTGGCGAAGTCGAATAGAATAATCTTGGATATGCGCTCGTGATTTAGCATCTTAGTGATATGTTGACCTGCTCGGTACCCACCGATCGAGACCGAGAAAGTGATAATGGTGTATGCCATAAACTGCATCACGCCGTATCCAGCATTCGGATAGTGGTGATCCACAGTGTCAGTGTTAGTAGTTAGCTCAAATAGTACGAGCATGAACGAAGAAAAAGATGTGATGCTTCCGCACAGGCCAGTAGCTAAACTGAGGTACAGCGGGATCTCTTTCTCCACAGTATAGACGCGCATGTTCCTCCTGTTTTTATCTGAAATCTCGACATCCTGCTGAGTTCTCATATAACTACTGAACAGAGCGACATTTCCGGGAAGCATGCCCATGATCACACATCCTCCAAAGTTGGCCCATAGAACTCCTCCTGCCAAGGACCCTTGGAAACTCGTAAGCCGCGTGAGACCCTCACGAGCCAAAAAGCCCAAGATGGCAAAGAATGTGAGGTTCAGGTATAGAACAACAGTTTCAACTACCTCCATCCGTAGATCAAACAAGCCATACGAACGTCAAGTATGTTTATGCGTTCTTGTTTGGTATAGTACACTTTACACAAGAGAAAGATGTGAGCCATTTTTCTCAAATTCCTGACTCCCGACAGCTTAAAGCGCGTTGAATCATCGTGCAGTTCAGCCGCCTTACTAGTTATTGATTTCTAGAGCGCCCAGTTTCATGCATATTTGAGGACAAAATCTCCCAGTGATCGTGAACTAGGAATAACCTATTAGCCATGGCGATAATAGAATCCATGTGCAATCTACAGCAGTTGGCTTACTGTGTGCTTACGCTTATTGTGACTAAGCGGCGCGCATGCTTAGAAATTCTCACCGGAGTTCCACAAATCTGAGCGCGCGATTCCCAATATATAGCGACAGCCCCACCGTTTTGAGTTCAAGAATTGTTTCGAGAGAGAGAGTTGGGCTCATCTAGGCACTCGAACCCCATCCTATTATACGACACTGAGATGGATAGCTCTAAGAATACGCCATTTGCTCAGACATTTCGTAAAGCAAATTCGTGCGACCACTGCCGTAGGCAGAAGCAGAAGTGCTCCTTCGCCACGCCCGTCAGCGAGACCTGTATCAAGTGTGCAGAGTCCGGATTGGAATGCCATATAACGCCGCGACAAAAGCGCACAGTGCGTAAGAAGCAAGCGGTGGGTAAATTTGCATGGCTGGAGAATAAGCCAGTAAAGAACCAGTTTGATCGCGAGCAGAAAATAGACCAGCTGAAGAGTGCCATCAAGGAAGCGTCGTTGGAGCTTTCCCGCATGCAGCCGCTGTCGTCGGCAGCACCAAACTCGACAAGCCAGAATGAAGATGGTAGTGTGCCTACCAATTTACTGTTTGAAGCAATTCATAACAAATACCTTTTGTGCCACGAGTCTGCAAATTACATTGAAAAGTTCACAAAAGAGTTTGCGCCATACTTGTTTTTCAATCTCGACTTACCGGACAGCGCACTGGAATACACAAATTCACAGTCGATTCTTGCATTGGCTTTAGTAGTGGCGTATAAAGTGACTACGACGCCTGACGCTATGGCAGATCTGCTCGCATATATTGACAAGGTTATCATTGAGCGGATATTTTTGGAACCGGCGCCGTCGCTTTATATTGTCAAAGCACTGATCATTCTTAACTTATATGTGAAGCCCACAGACGAAAGCAAGATTCCGACATATATTCTTCTTGCTCACTCTGCAGCTGTCCAACTCAATCTAGGATCGGGTGACGACATTCATGCCCTTAAATCGTCACATGCAGGGCGTCGAGCCCATGCGCTGGAGCGATGCCGAGTCTACATGTCGTTGAATGTCGGCATTGGCGCTGTTGCCACGAGCACTGATAATCATTTGGCTATAATGAATTTGATCACAGACAATAGTCGTGTGCACCAAGCATTGCTTGATGTTGGCGATGCAAAGGACCAGGTGCTGGTTTTCAGCGAGCGTGTGCATATTCTAGGTAGAATGGCGATTGCTCGTATAATGAGCGATGAAATGCGAAATGAGCCGTTTGATACTTCAGTGAGGCTTATTTTGGAGGAGACGCAGCATCAGTTCGCCAAGGTCAGTGAGCAAGTCAGCCGCGTCAACGATCAGCTGCCTCCCACACTGATTTCAATGTACGATGGTACTGCATTCAGGACATGCAACGAGGTGATCATGCTTAATGTATATGAGGCCTCGTTAAATCAGGTGATTTTCAATAGCCAAGGCGTGAACATTCCTACCACGACAGCGCTGGCGCAACGAATTATACAAATGAGCGAATCGCTAATAACGCATTTCGTTGAAGCTCAACATAAATATGGCTACTTGCCCAAGTACCAGTTCATGCGACCACTACATGGTATTTGTGCGTTGATTCGAATTCGACTGCTGCTTTGGACGCAAGGTTTGTTCGATGTCAAGGTCAATGTTGAGCGAAACTTCAAGCGACTGAGAGATTACTGGGGCAATTCGCGGTCGAACGCAGCAGCTTCGATGATGTCTCACTTCTCCAAGATTGAGCGATGGGCACAGGTTCGAATGCAGGATTGGACATCGTGCTCCAAGATGGCGAATGCCGGAGGCGGGCCTATGCCTACGACGCTGTTCTTGCAACGCCTTTTGCAGCGAACGGCACCCCCGGCGCTGAATAATTTCCCCGAATTGGAGGACTCGTTGGATGCCAATGTTGGGGCTTCGTGTCCTAATGCTGCACCACCAGCGCCGGTTGTTATTCGAGAAGAGGACGAAACTATGGAAAGCGCCTGTCCACTTTCAAGCGAACAACCAAGTCCAGGCAACGATTGCCCCAATAGCACTCCATCATTAACAAGCGATGCCCATTCTAATGCAAGCCCCAGCGGCGTTGTAACTAAGGATGCTCAACA
The DNA here is from genome assembly GCA_030558855.1 of Blastobotrys indianensis. Classification (NCBI taxonomy): domain Eukaryota; kingdom Fungi; phylum Ascomycota; class Dipodascomycetes; order Dipodascales; family Trichomonascaceae; genus Blastobotrys; species Blastobotrys indianensis. Next base: position 198,384 of record JAKTQK010000020.1, read on the forward strand.
GTATACAAGTCCTAATGGTCCTATGGCTAACGGGTCTTATGGATTTGAACAGAATGGTAACCACGGTAGTGTGGCGTATGACGACCCGGAGGCGCTATTGGAAATGCATGGGTATACTGTGGACAATCTGTTCAGCTTTTCGCCGAACCAGATGGACCTCACCGATCAAACTCTGGCCCAGCTACCGGAATTGAGCGTCGACGACTCGTCCAATGACTCTCCCTCGTCGAGCAATGGCAGTACCACGGCCAGTACGGCTTATTCGCACCTCTCACCTGCTCAAGCTGACACGACCACCACGAACCAGTCGATGGAGGCAACACTCAAAGAGATCTTTTCCGAGCTTGGATCGAGCATTTACGTCGATTGATCGTTTTATTTTATAAAGAAGATTATTAATTAGGAATTCTTTTGTGTAACTATATATTTATTATTCAATGGGCATCATATCTGTCATGTGAAATGACAGTGTCCTCGTTGCAAACGTTTTCGAAAAAAAATCATGCATCTGCAAAACATTGTTTATAAGAATTTCCATGGTCCAATTCGTTTTTTGACTACTTTCTCAAACCTGTCAGTTCAGTCGAAAATAATAATCCAAATCTCCGAGAACAGACAGCAATTTTGCTCTATGAACAGTCTAAAACCACCCCGACTCTACGTCATTGAGACCTTTCCACGGCATCAAAAACAATCTTGAACACGAAAAGACAAAGAATCTCAGGTACACTTCTTTTATTACGATGAGGGCATCGCTGTTCTTACAATAGCTTGGCTATTGCGCGACAGGAGACAAAGCACACGCCCGCTGGCTCGGGCAATATCTTAAAAGAAGTGTCCAGATATTCAAAGACATTTTTCCCCCTTTTGGTCCTTTGATTCTTTGGACATTGATAGAGAGAAATACGAGGGGTGGTGTGATGACAGTCGATTGGTAGACACAAGGACTAAGCAAATTTGGCGGAGTAGCTGCTCGAAATGGATTTACAATGTGCTATCCATTTCGTTCCCTACACAGCTCCCACTATTTTTATTCAGTTTTTTTTTCTTTGAATTACTGCTCATGTGATGTTTGCATTATGTAGAAAGAAATGCAAGAGTTCGGGGTCCTGAGGGGTTATGCTCTCACTAAGAACTTCCTCCCCTCTTACTTGTCTCGCACCCTTGTCTATAACCACATGGCACGCCTATTGCCAATATAGCTCATGTAAACATTGTAAACATGCCAAATGCACTCTCTTATTGGCGCCTAATATTGTACCCGGCAATAAGGCGTAGCCTTCGCTGGAACTTCTGTGCGTCTTGAGGCGCTTTCACGCATGTCTGCCTGACGTTTTAACCCATCATGCGCTTCCGTTGCATGACAAGTATACCTGTGAACATATAAAAGATACGCCTTAACACTACAAAAATTTCCCTTGCTCATTATCTGATCCAAGAGGGAAAATAAAAAAAAAATACAACCTGCACCCTGTAGAAGCGTGTCTCATATTAGGTAGAAAACAAGGACGCTGCCTGTTACCCATGGCTAGAGTGCACTGTCCGCTGTCTTGGATCCCCATAACCGCTTTAAGGTTTACAAGGGTCCCAGTGCACGGTACGGGGATCAGAGGCTAACCGGCTTTTGGTCAACGACTTTATGACAATCACTCGGCAATCTGAGAGAAGGGACACTAGAAAGTAAAGAGCGGGTGTGAGTGGATGAAAGCGGGAGAGAGAGGTATCGAAGCACCGATGAATTTTGAATCCACCACCCCTTTTTTAAATCTTGGCGTAAACATGTGAAATGGAATACAACAAAAAAGGCGAGATTCCAAGACAAGGAAACAAAACAAAAAGCCAGTACGGTAGCGGGTCGGTCGAACTCAATTGAGACAGTGCGTGTGCTACGCCCAGGAGGTGAGAGGAAGAGAAACCTTGGGGACAGAGCAGATTGGCCGACAGAAAGACACCTTCTTTTCAGCACAATGGAGAGAATTTTTTTTTTCTTTTCCATGAAAGCACAATCAATAATTTGCGAGGGCATGTGTACTTGCTTGTTAGTTTCTTGTGACCGGTTTAACAAGATTAAGCTCCTATCTGCGTATATATAAAAGCTGCTGCTCTCTTTGAGTTTCAAATTAGGAAGCAGTTACTTCAACTTGATCGTTTTTTTAATTCCCTTTCTAAAACGATTCCAAAGTAAAATTGCATATTCGACATTGAATACCAGATACACACTCTTTGCATTCGAGTAAACAATGGCTGGACGAATTTCACAGGACTCGCAGAAGTCCCTCGAGCAAAATGCTGCCACTTACAACAACCCGACCGTTCCTGCCGGCCAGCAGCCAGTAGTCGGCGCTCCAAATCAACCACCGTACAATGGCGGTTACAACCCAGATGTCGAGGCCAACGTCATTGAGCCACACCAAGGCCCATCAGCCTCAGATGACATGCGACACCACTTGGTCGCCATCATTGCCGAGTTTGTCGGTACTTTTATGTTTTTGCTCTTTGCGTTTGTCATTGCCCAGGCTGCTAATCTCGATACCTCCCTTGCCAGCAAAAGTGGTCCAACTTCTTCTCAGACTGTCATGATTGCGTTTGGTTTCGGTTTCTCCGTGCTTGTCCAAGTGTGGGTCTTTTACCGAATTTCCGGTGGCCACTTGAACCCTGCCGTCACTTTGACTTTGATGCTTGTCCGAGCAATTACTCCTGTTCGAGCTGCTTTGCTCTGGGTCACCCAGATCATTGCTGGTATGGCCGCCGCCGGTGCTGCCAGTGCTTTAACTCCAAGCGGTGTGCTCTTCGCCAATGCCCTCACTGACGGCGTTTCTCGATCCCGGGGTGTGTTTTTGGAGGCATTTGCCACTGCATTGCTTTGTATGACTGTGTGCTTCTTGGCCGTTGAGAAGCACCGAGCCACTTACCTTGCCCCACTCGGTATTGGTTTCGCCCTCTTTGTTGGTCACTTGTTCTGTGTCCCATTCACCGGTGCCGGTATCAACCCAGCCCGATCTTTTGGTCCAGCTGTTGCCGCTCGAGACTTTCCTAATTACCACTGGATTTACTGGGTCGGTCCTATCTTGGGATCTTTCCTTGCTGCAGGTCTTCACTACTTGATGAAGTTCCTCAACTACCAGACCGTCAACCCAGGCCAGGATGCCGAGTACTAATTTAATACCATCTCCCCCCCCTCTCTAATTTCAGGACAGTTTTTATCTCCTGCTAAATAATCCACACCCAATGTACTCAATTCTATCCTACTTAATTCATTTTTTCATTGGAATAATATGGCCTGACGTCTTAGTCCCTTGTATTTATTTGTATTTCACGGATGCACTTAGATTTGCTCCCCGAAACGAATCCTCCAGTCGTCATGACTTGTGTTCACGCCCACAAGATTCTGTTTCGACATTATCGAGTATATAATTCAAAAATCGCTGCCCATTGGCCATATGATTTCAGCCGAGCTAAAGATAAGCACAAGGAGCCGCGCGCGGCTGGCGTGTGTGGAGAGAATGTAGTTCAGGACCCTGTTAGAATTCTATAGGACTTCATTCATCAATAACTAATCGGATTTGCCATTTATTTTTCAAAAAAGCACATTCCCGACCACAGCCACATTACACGAGGCTCATGCATGCTGCGGGCAGCTCAATCTGCCGATAAGCAGCACGCCACGCATGGGTGCTAGTAGCCGGCCAGAAAATCTCACGCACACCTTGTCACACACTCCTCCCCTCTCCAAAAGGCTAAAAAGCTCGCCACTCCAACCTTGACTGCATGTCCGACGAAGAACACGAAGAACACGAAGAACACGAACAACAAGAAATGGCCAGACTGCTTACAACAGACTTGCTACTAGCGCTGCTAGGGCTTTTCATCCCACCTTTCCCTGTGATTATCAAACGGGGGTTGCTTTCGGTCGACACTGTCATCAATGTAGCATTGTCGTTCTTGGGTGGCATCCCCGGAGTGGTTCATTCATGGTACATTATTGTCAAATACCCTGACGACGGCATTCCATTCTTTGATACTAGGCGACACCACTACGATATTATCCCCGATGAGGAGAGACTAGGTAGACAAGAAGGTGGTTTCTATCCAGCACCGCAAACATACAACCCTCCACAGCCGAAGGTCGCCACTCCTCCTGTACAGGAACATCATCCACAACAAAGTTTCCAGAACCATGGCCAGCAACAGCAGGACCAAGGTGGTTCCTCATCGCAGCATCCTCCTCCACCATCGTACGGGGCGGTCGTGGTACCCGGAGACCACAAGATCCAGTACAATGACGACTCCCACAATGTATAAGCCCTTATGAACTAACCCACATACGAACAATATGACTATCCTTCTTTATTCTCGATATGATGAATAAGTATACATATTTATTTGTAAACACTTATAACTCTCATTAGTATCGCTTACCCTGCCGTGCGGCACCAATGAGTATTCATAGAGACCCACACACACAGCCAATTTGACAAACTAAAAAAGCCGGCGACTCTTTCCGCCGGCGCGCATAACAACTCCCATTGACGCTCCTCGCCACACACTCCACTTTGACACACACACAAATTCCCTTTGAGTACAGACCTGCAACAGGGCTCTTATTCGGCACGACCCGCAATTATTTTTTTTTTGCTTTCTTCTGTTTACTTCAGTAGGAATTGGCAGAGGCCCATAAACAAGACGTGCCTACAATTCCGATCTGGGTGATCTTCTTCTTTGAGAGATAACCAAACCCTTTTCTTGTCTTTTTTGGCCGGAAATAACGTTTGCGATTGTGGTGGAGAACCAAATCTCATAGATTCTTGTGTTGACAGGACCTTACAAATTCCGCCGATCCCTGACCCACTTCGAGAAGAGATCTTGACTCCTGCACATTAATTCAGAAAGCTTGGGGTTGTTCTTAATACCCACTACTTGACGTGAATCTACGTTTGACGCTCCTTTTGTTTGACGACAGTAACGACCTTGACGACATTATTGAATATAAGATCTAAGATATATCTGGCAATAAAAAAATGGACCCAAATCAACAAAATGACGAGCTTTACCGCCAGCAGTATCGCAGCGACAATATCGATCAACTGCTAGCAGATTTCACGACTGGGTACGAGGAAAACGGAAATCAGCAGAAACAGCAACAACAACAGCAGCAGCAGAATCACAATAACAACAATAATGAAGCGCCGACGCTGAGTATCAATATCGATACCAGCAATGTTCAAGATGGGTATAATGGCAATGGCAACGAGAACCTGGCAAGCAGTCCGTATTATGCGGACAATGAGTTTGTAAGCCATATCATCCCGCCTCCCGTTGATACCAGCGGCAACTCATTCAAGCATCACAGGTCACTTTCTAGCCATTCAGATGCCTCGTCCATGGTACATCATAGTCCGCATTTGTCTGCTGCCGCGTCGCCGTACCAATCGACATTCTCATCGCCTTATCTTGCCGCCACGGTTCCGCAAGACGGATTCCTCATGGGCACATCGCCTAATGCTAACAACACAATGGGGCCTACGGACATGTCACACCTTGAGCAACAGATGACGTCCAACTTTTCGTTGCTGGACAACAATCCGGTGTTTCTGGACTCGCCAGACGGGTTGACGGCACCTCCGCTTGTACAACATTCCCAGCAGCAGCAAATCGCGCCTCAAGTCGTTACTACTAATGCAGACGGCCAGTTCAATGGCGAACTTGCTGCTTCCCAGTCTGCAAATGGCGATGGTGGTGTGGATACAAGCTTCTTGACTGATTATAATGGAAACTTACTACCGCCTCCAAGAACCAGCCGGCAGCGTTCACAGTCCGATTCCGATTTGCGAGACCAACAGCAACAACAACAGCAGCAGCAACAGCAACAACAGCAACAGCACCAGGATCAAAATTACGATAATCAAGGGCAAAACTATTCACAGTCGTCCAATTTCCTTTCTCCCGAGTCTGCACAGGGCAGCTCGCGGCGGTCGCGGTCTGCATCAACGTCTTCATCGCGGTCAAGATCGAGATCGCGATCAGCATCGCGAGATTACATTCTGGAGCTTGCTGCGCCTACCCAGTCGCACAAACGGGTGCAGAAGCATCCGTCGACGTATGGATGCCACTTGTGCGATAAGTGGTTTACACGTGCATACAATCTCCGGTCGCATCTGCGAACTCACACTGACGAGCGGCCATTTGTATGCACGGTTTGTGGTAAAGCTTTTGCAAGGCAGCACGATAGAAAGCGCCATGAGGCGCTGCATTCTGGCGAGAAGAAGTTTGAGTGTCGCGGATTTTTGGCGGACGGCAAGACGACATGGGGCTGCGGGCGTAAATTTGCTCGTGCTGATGCGTTAGGTCGCCATTTCCGGACAGAAGCAGGGCGAGAGTGTATCAAGCCGTTGCTAGATGAAGAGAAGCGTGAGCGGGTGAACAATCCTCGTCCGGATAATAACCAGAATAACGAACAGCATGTGCCGATTTATGTTGGCGGCGAGGAGACCCCTAGTCTTATGCTCTCGCCTCCTGGAGAGGGTCCAAACGAGCCTGCCCGAGTGGCACAGCCACGTCCTCAGCAGCAGCAGCAGCAGAATTTCTTCCTGCCTACTGCGTTGTTGCAGCAATATCCAAGTCTGCTGAACATTGACCAGTCGCTCTCGCCGTTGAGTGGGAGCGATTTAGAGGCCAGTGATTTCGACGACGGCTATGTGAGCAATGAGCATTGATGCTAACAAAAAAATGTTCTCAAAATGATTCATGGGATGGGTTCAGTTTTAGTTTTTGCTTTCTTGTTTTCACCAGATTTTCCAAGTTTTAGACTACGAACAGATATATTATATATTAACACGTTTTTTTTTGAATAATCCTTTTATTTTACAATTTTGTAGTCTCCACAGACATGCCATACCCCTGGCGAGAATGTCTTGATCTTGCTCATGTCGACCAGTTGCGACTGGCATTGACCGAGCTGGCCAAGCTTACATGCAGTGTCCGTAGTCCATTGGTCGATATCACTGTCCGCGACGTTCTCATGTACGTGCAACACAGTACCGTTCCTGCTCAATGCTACCGCCGTTTCGAATGCATCGTGGGCATGCGGCAGCAATCCCATATTCACATGGCTCACATTCACACTACCGACCTGCGCGAGCCGCACCTCCGCCTCACGGTTGTTTTCGTGGAACACTACAATGAAATCGTCGTCCCTGGGCTCGTACTGCTCATTGTGCCTGATTACACGCACTTTGTATTTATTGAATTCGGCTCCACGCCTCAATCCCTCTATTGACCACGGGTTAAGTTCCCAGCAGAAGATGCGACGCGGCGGCGGCTTGTGCGCCGCATACGAGAAGACAAAATACCCAATGCCGCAGTAGAGGTCAACAATATCTGTACCTGCAGTCGGCTCCATGCTGTTGAACACGGTTAATACTCGAGCTTTCTCCTTGATATTGCCGCGCGAGAACATGGTGTACCGCGGCGCCCATACTTGGTGGATGCGGTTCTGCACTGCATGGCACCAAAATGCAAGCGAAAAGTCTGAACCGCTCGGTTCATTGAGCGATTGCGGTGTTGGCGCTGGACCAAAGTCTCCCACGAGCGGAATAAGGTCGGGGTGGCGCACAATGTCGTGCTCGGGTATAGGCTGGTTCGCAGCGACATGGGTCAAGTTGTGCGACTTGAGCTGCGGGTGGTCGAGGAACGACGCGATTGTGGGTGTAGGCAGCTGTTGAAGTTTCGGCAGTGCGTCTGAGGGGAATAATAGTAAAGGTGGATATACCGAGTATTTGCTGGGAATTGCGGGAGTCACATTGGGCTCGTCAGGTTCATGCGACAAGTCGACGGTATCATATTCATCCAAATTCGCAGGTAGTTTAGAGAGAATTGTGGGGATTATATACTTGCCCTCGTACTGGTATATTTTGCGTTTCTTGTCCAAATTATCGCCGAGCTCGAGTTTCACACTGCGCACCAGCGTCGGGTCGGTGAGCACAATGCCTAGCATTGTCAGGATCTTTTTCTCTTGTGCATGAAATTTTGTGCATAATGAAGCGGGAGGCGGGTTTGGGGGGAGGAGGAGGGCACACCTCGTTTTTCTCCACACACCCAACCACACTTATCTTAAACCTTCCTTTACTATCAACAACACAAATATAAAATGACCGTCACTCAGAACGACCAGCGCCAGAGTAAATTCAGCTGGGTGCGCCGGTTGATGAACCGATCGGGAAGACATCATAACGGTGCGACGATTCCGGTATCATCGTCTACACAGCAACAGCACCAGCACCAGCAACAGCCGGCTTCGCCGTCGCACTCAACGAATTACAGCTTGCAGAGCACGAGACAAGAACAGGAACAGCCGGCAGCACCGCAGAACCAGCTCCAGGGAGAAGCGAAATACGATAATGAGAGCACTTCAAGCAGGAGTCCGCCCGTGGGCCAAGCCCCGGAGACGAGTGCCAACCGAGTGCAGATTCTGGAGAATGACGACCGGCCGTCGAATTCGACGCAGGACAATGACAGCCTGTTTTCGAGCAAAACCGGCAGCGGCACGGGCCATGACTTCAAGCGACGGTCCAATTCCAACTTCACAGTGCCGTCTGTCTCGAGAACGTCCATCACGACCATATCTCCGTCGATCAACTCGGACACTGCGTCGACGACTAATACTATCGGCACGGGGCTGCTGCAAACCGGCACTATCCCCCCAGTCGTCGGAGGAGAAGGAAGCAATACTCCACGCACAGTCATACCTGGGATTGATACCGCGTCGGTCATCACCATTGCGAGTTCGTCGAAGCATCACGGAAACCGTCGTGGCTCGTTCGACACCAACGCGTCAACGCGGGCAATCGCACCGGAGAGTCTCATGCAGCGGGACTCGTTCGAGTCTATCCCCATGTCCAAAAGCATCAGCTCGTGGCATCGGTCGATCGGAGGAACAGCTAGCTTGAACAATGAGCTCGATGGAGACGGCTATGAATCAAACTCAATTCGCAGCCAGGAAATGCTCTCTTCATAGTCTCTGTTTTTTTCTAAACAACTTTATTTATTTCACATATATATACTCCACGGGTTGGCTTTTCCTGAGTTTTGCCCCTGTTTATTGTATAAAGTCATATACAAAGATTTTCAAGATTGTCTCGATCACCAATTGTAGTACCATCATTCCGATTTTAAAACCGTTTATATCTCATCATTGTCCACGTGCATGGTTTCAAGTTGCTTGACGATTGGAATTGCAGATCGTCGTTGAGTTCATGTTTATTCTGCGGTAGTACAGCATTTTGGAAGAATATGCCACCTGCTTCCCGCCGGGAGGGGGAAGCCCCCCATCCGAATATTTGACAAGTCGCTTTTGCTGCGCGATAATGCACAGTGAAGGGTTCTGATGGATGCGATTGGCGCGCTTTGTATTCTAGAGTTTTACTTATTGTATTTATGGTTTATACTGAATACCTGAATACGATTTCGCACCGACATGGTGTAGGCGGTTGTACTAGCACAAATAGCCCTCAGAGATGATTAAGTCCCGCACCCATGGCTCTATCCTATCCTATCCTATCCTATCCATCAGCCAGAACCTGCCCGGATCCGGACATTTGAACATATTCACATAAACGCAAAATATACGATCCACACCGTAAAAAAGTCTATTAAGAATAACTCAACAAATGACGTGCGAGCGGGAGCGGCGCAATGCTTCCCCCCGTTTGAATTTTTCTTCAATGTCTCAAATAAAAAACAGCAGTTTACATTTGTGTACATTATTAAGGCTATGCACTTTTCTGGCACTAGAAGGTACGCTGCTCCCATTACTCACCTGGAATTCTTATTCACTCACTCACTCACTCCTCACCCACACATTATAGATGCTCACACAGACGCGACCGACGACACGGTCGGCAGTACCGGATCCGGATGCCCTACTCTTCCGCCCGTCTGTTGTTACCCCCTCACTACGAAGAAAAGAGGCGAGCAATCCGGTCATTCAGCGCGGCCGGGGGTTTTTGAGCCAAGTGCTCAAGATCAACGTCATCCAGTACCTGTACCAGAACGACTCGTTCAACCCTACTTCCAGCGCTGCAGCCACTGAAGGCGGCAAGCAGGAGATTGTGGCTCGGTACTCGAAGGACCCAGTTGTGCACGACGGCATTTTGAAGGTGTTTGACGGTTTTTACTACAATGACCTGAGCCATATAGCTGACGTGATGTACGCCAATGAGGTGTACACTTTCAACGCCCTAACAGACCTACAAGGCGTGTGTATTCCTAGACTGATAGATTATGGCTGTTTTTTCACCAGTGGCGGTCTGGAGGACGGGCTCATTCGAGAGGGCGGCCACGTGCTGGACGGGCCATACACCATTTCTGAAAATGTCGGGTCTTTGAAAGTGGACACGACGAGTATGAAGCAGTACGAAGCCGCATTGCATACGTTGCAAATGATCCATGGCATGCGAGTGGTGCATGGCGACGTGCGGGTGCAGAATATGATTTTGCAGCTCGACGGGAGGATCATGTTTATAGATTTCGGCCACTCCCAGGCGTTTGACACTGAGGACGAAGAGCTGGAAATGTACAAGTTCCAGGACTTGCTCAAACTGAAAAAAGTGTTTGAAGCGGCGTTTTAAATACAGGTGGGGGAAACAACAAAACAGATACTAACGGATTTCAACAATTTACGACTCAAACACAGAATATGGAAAGGGATGTTCGTCCCCTTTCCATCAATGAACTGCATTTCAAAGAAGAAGCAAATATTTATTCAACCAAACAAAGTACTATGCATACACTTTTTACCTGGACTTTTCAACCTATCCAGCGTCATTGGAGCCATGGGATTGTTTTCAACAAAGCAAACTCGGGCCCCTAAAGATATAGACAATACCAGTTATAGATAACTAACGATAGACAGTGTTAAATAATAAACACATTTACTCACTAATTAAGTTTTTCTTGTCATGTTGGAAGCCGCGTAGAGGGTGGCTCGCGCTAGTGTCAACGCACTAGTACGAATCCGGAATAGTGCTTCAAAGTGTTCAACATCATGCGGAGTGGCAATATGCATTCCGCTCGTTATGCTTGATATTGCACATCGATTCTACGAGTGTGTGCAACGCACACCAGGCATACATTTACAAGCTGAAAGTGATGCATTGGGCCACACATCTGCTTGCACCCACCGAGACGACCACCACGACAAACTTTATTCCCGTCATTGCCAGCATCTCCAACAACCTGATGAAATACCTTATCTCGGCTGCATGCGTTTACAGGATCTATATGCAAAACAGCCCCCAATGTCAGCCGCGTTCCTGTGTGATGAAATGTGTCGTTTGCAAACAGGTATGCAAACCCTGCAACACGCGCACACCAAACAAGGAAGTTTTTGCACACGACTGACACAGCAACGCAAGGGCAAGAAAAAAAAATTGAGAGAACCATTGATTTCCAAACGGTTTTTTTGTCTGAATTCTCCAAACTGCTTTGTTCCCCTGCAGAATTTCCAACATACATGTAGTTTAACACAAGACTCCCCCCTGAATGAAAGGGGATAAATGTACACAGATCACAGATAGTGGGATATGTACGAAGGTGTAAGCTGAAGATGCCGATGCGATGCATTTTTTTTCTCTTTGCTGTTGGTACCAGTACTTCTCAACGGCACCACATCGCATAATCATCATGCACAACCGTTGATGTGCTGTACGTTATCGTTATAGGCAAATTTAAATTTAGTATCGACATGTTGTAAAGGGGCAAAAAAGAACATTTCATCATTTCTAAGTTAAATATAAAAACAAAAATACAACTTCATTCTCATCAACTTCTATCATTCCGGTTATTTGTGTGTATGTGTGAGTGTGTGGTAGGGGGATGGGTGCGTAGGATAAACATTTCAAAAAAAAAAAAAGAACAGGAAGAATTCATCCAAATATTCAGTAGTTCCAAGATACCAATCTTCCTCGGCGCTCATAATCGTTGAACAATTGGTGAATGAAAAATGTTGAATTTGGCGAAACTCTTCAAAGGCCAGCTGGGATTCAACTGACATTAAGCAAAACAGAAACGAACAAAAAAAAGAGATTCAGAAAACAAGAAAAGAATAGAAAAGAGGAGGGTGGAATAGAAAAAGATATCATTAGTCGTCAGAAACCTTGGTTCGCTTAGCTGGGTGCTCGTCATCATGAGTATCGGCCGGTCGGGTGTCGCCAGTCTCTGGCTCTTTGACGTCGTATAATCGTGGAGAATTATTCGACGACCGGTCACTGTTCATGATAGCTAAACCATTCAGCTGCTGGGGCACCTGTGGCTTGGAATTGGGGACACCGGCAGTGTCCTCAATAGATTGCTGCATTGGCAACGTGGTAGACGCCGGGGTGTGAGGTAGCGAGTCGGTCAGGGGAGTGGTGGTGGCGGCACTAGCAGAGTAAGCGTCGGCGCCATCATTGCCATGCGAAGCACCAGGAGCACTATGCGTCTGCTGTGGAATCGGGTTGTAGTAGCCATTCAAGTTATTAATTTGGGGCAGCGCAAAGTGCTGCTGCTGTGGCTGATGGTGCTGTGGCTGGTGCTGGTGTGGTTGAGGGGATGGGTTATATCGCGACTGGGCGTGTGTTTGGTAGTATGAGTGGGTTGGCAATGGCGGTGGAGCAGTGTTGGCGTGCTGAGGCACTGGTGGGTGGTGGCCGCCCAACGACGCTGGCGAGTCCTTCTTGTCCACTAGAGAAGGAGTATTTGGCGCAGAATGGGCCAATGCAGCAGCAGCCGCTGCTGCTTCCTCCTTCTTCTTCTCAACCGCGTTCAAAACTGGCGCGGTTCGCGAGTAGTTGGTTGGGTGGTAGAGCACAGACTTGATGTCGTTGACAAAAAGCGGATACAGCAAATCGATGATTTTTTCCTTATTTGCAAAATCCAGCGCTCGGTCGTATGGGATCCACACACCTTTCAAGTGCATGGCACCGGCTTTGACAACGTGTCTGTTCTTTTCGCCCTTGAGGATACCGTCACGTCGGCCACGGGTCATACCTGCGACATTGAGCAACTTGGTACCGTTAATCATATCATTATCCTCACGTCGCGCAACACAGATACCTCGCGCCTCGACCTGATAGCACAATGTAGACTCGTCCTCCCATAACGTTGTCGTCACTTTAGGTTTAGCTCCTGGCGGTGCAATCTGGCCAGTAGGATCTGTGATGGTCTGCACCTGGTACGGCTGATGCTGCGCGGATGGGGGAGGCGGCGGCGGCTGCACAAACTGCGAGTATTGTGGGTGACCATATGGCGAGCTGAGATACTGCTGCTGCAATGGCAACTGGTGGTGAGCAGCCTGAGGCTGGTACTGCTGGTAAAGGTCTGCGGTCTGGGACTGTGCAGAAGGAGCGGTGCTGAGGGCGCCGTTCGCGTTGAGCGACTGCGACGAAGGCACTGGCGGCGGCGGCGTGGAGGACTGGTGATGCAGCGTCGTAAACTGGTTGGAGTTCTGGTAGTACTGGCTCACTGGCGGTGGAGCGGAGTACGGGTATAGCTGGGCAGACATGCCTGGGTTTTGCAGAGGTCGTTGAAGGTCTGAGTAGTGGTACTGCGACTGGGCCGTGGCGGCAGCAGCGGAGTTGGCAGAGCCATTTGGCGGCGGGTACTGGCCAGAATAGTTCATTTTTTTTAGAGTCGCAAGGGCCTAAAACAGGGAAGAAAAAAGTCCTAATAAACTTTGTTCTTTACAACAGGTGTGTGTATTATATGTGGTCGTGCGAGAGCCGAACAGTAAAGTGGTCTTTTAAGCGAGTGGGGTCCAGTTGTGTGAACAGGAGATCTTGGAAGGAGGTTGTCTTGTCGTTTGTTCGTTCGCCCAAAGAAACAATAGCAAAAAAAACACAGAATAGAGAAATAACAAGCTCCTGTAAGGAACAAGATGGGTCGATAGAGAAAATGTCAGAGAAGAAGCGAATTTGTCAAAGAAAAAAGCGGAAGCTGAAGACTAGATATAGGTGGGAGGGCTTTTTTTTCACTTTGGAGAGAGACGAAGCGTGAGCGTGCGTTTGCGTGTCTCTTATTTTGTTTTTTTGGGGGGTAGATTTTTTTTTTTTGTTTTTCGCTTAATTTTTTTTTTTTGCGTGTGCCCTTGGAGGGAGAGGAGGAGGAGGAGGAGCCATTTCTGGTGTGGTCCCAATAGCGGTCGGGCGCGCGCGCGGCGGCGGTGACGGTGACGGCGGCAGCGGCGCTGAGTTCCTGGTGAGAGTGAGTGAGTGAGTGAGTGAGTGAGTAGGTGTAGTGGACCAAGATCATTGAGCTCCTTCTAACGCAATTAATTATATTTCGGCAGCGAAGAAGAGCTGTATTGTGTGTGTCGTGAGGTAAAAGTAACATTGAGCGGAATAAATTAAAAGCGAGCCGTTTGGTTGGCTGGCTAGAGAGTTTTGTTTTTTTTATTCCAGTGTATCTGATGGTGTGTGCCCGAGACAGTTGAGTGTGTGTGTGTGTGTGTGTGGGTGTTATGTTGAGGTGAGACATTTATCCAAATGAGAGAAACTGATTTTCTCCGTTTGAAGTCAGGATGAATTAATGGATATGTCAATGGAGGTATATAGTGCTACAGAAGAAGATGCCCAGATAGTACTCATCCATTCATCTTCAATATACGTTTTAAAGCGTTGTGGAGTCAAAAAAAAACTCACATACAAAACCACCCCTTAAAAAAAATGAGAGTAACCTCCCAAGTGCGGGTGACGCCGCGGGCGAATATCAACGGGAGCTCTGCAACACATGTTTTACTCGCTGGGAATAGGCCCGCCGCCGCCATAATTTTTCTGAGGGCTGGTTTCTCGGGCAACGCTACCCACATACTCACACACAAGCTCAATCAACTAGCCGAGGCACCAAACATTTTTGTACTCTCATGAGAGTCATGTTCTTCAGTAAAGGGGGTTTGAGAATCTTGTGTGTGGAAATCATATCTTCATATGGCGACTTTTTATTTACAATTGTGTCAAAAGTTTCGGAAGACGATAGATTTTAGAAATGCCGTAGCCATACGTGGTCGTCAAGTCCTTTACCGTAATATCCCTTACAGGTACGAGAGAAGTAAGGGCCAATATTTGTAGTTCATCCCGCCCTTATTTCATCCTCTATGTGCTTGCCAATAAACACTCGTCTTCGTACAGTATCTGTGCATAAGTCCAAGATTCAGGGGTGCCGCTGCTGCTGCTGCTGCCTGCCTGTGTGAACAGCCCCCCAAATGAGGTCTAAGCTCACCACACAAATTATAGTGGTGTACTCGCGAAATGGACAAAAAAGACATGCATATGAGAGAGACCTTTTGGCAGAAAGCGAGAGAATTCCCATTAAACATTGGTGCCGCTCCTGTCAAAAGACTCGTTCTCGCTCCCCAAAAAAAAAAAGTTTTAGAAACTCGACTGAACACACTAATCAAGACAAAGTCAAAGACAATTGTATTAGGCATTTTCGGAGCTCGACAATTTTTGGTTTCTACTCTTGGGCGCCTGTTTCCCGTTTCTCTTTCTCTGTTTAGCAATAAAATCTACGGATCTGTGTACCCAGGTTTCTAATACCCGCCAAAACGGCTTTTTGCACGAGGGGTGTGTGTGTGAGCTATTCTCAATTGAAACATATGATTCTCATTCAGTTTACCGGTCGTGACCGTTGAACTTTGGTTTTTTATCTCTAGATCCTGACGGGGGTTTCGCATTACCCACCGCATCGGGTCTGTCGCTCTATCTCTGTGTGCGGGAACGCCATGAACATGTTCTCCGTTTCCTTGGGCACCCGCCTTGATTCTTTTATCCGTCAGTTGATGTATCTATCACAAGGCGATCAGTCAGATGAACTAGGAACTCTTAAAAAAAATGTCCACACTCTGGCTGTAGCGCATGACCATTTTTTTAGGGCCACAGCTCGCATCGGATAAGCTTAATGTATGCGGCCATATCATCTGGATCTGTGCCCAATCTCTGCATCGCAGATGTACGGGCCATCGCCTGATCAATGTATTTTGTCTAAATAAATGATATAAATACCGTACATACATCAAGCATTCGATTCAACCGTTGAAGTAATAAGAAACAGACTTCCACTCGTTGGAGAAGTATTTGCAATTTTCATTTTGCAACACTACCACACACACCCCTCCGATGTCGGCGATTGGTGTGTAGATTTAATCTAACGTTCCACCAATCTCCTGCTCCACTGTTTGTGCGCATGTAAAATGATATTGCGTCTTGCATGACTTGGTGCAGGACCGGTCCTGTACTGTACTGTACAACTAATTAAGTCCGCGCGTGGGCACCAACACCTTTCTTTCTTTCTGTTTGTTCTCAAACATTCCCCTTTTTTAAGTGATTGGCAGGTGTAGATAGTGCAATGTGACTTTAAAATGATTCGTAATTTCAGACCTTGCAAGAGGGTTTTATCTGAGATTGATATCAATGGAATCCAGACAGACGCAGTCTATCAGATATATCAGATCAAAATGTACAGTAACAAAGTGATCGGATTGCATAGTGCAGCGGGCATCCTGATCTTTGGCACAGCTTGAATGTGTGCTTGTCCACTCCGCAGTACTGCATCAGCATTTTACTGCATTAAACCTGTACAGTATCTGGGTTTCTATCTAGATTTCGGCTCATGACAGGTTCTATCGCAGTATCGTACACAGACAGGACTTCCTAGAATGGGCAACAAGTACAGTCCAGATGATGATGATGATGAAACTTTGAAGTGCTTGCGGGGCAAGATTTTTTTAGGCAATCTCACCCTCCGGATGAATATCAGATACCACCTGAGATTGCCCTTTGAATAGATCCTCACTCTGACAATCTGATCAATCTGTTCAGAACAAGCCACAGCTGATCCCGCTTCCCCTGCGGTATCTCACTCTTTCGACGCGCTTCTTGTCTCAATGTAATGTAGTTTACGACAATTGAATTTCTACAGTAATACCTCTTCATTGTAAGGCACCCAGATTCGAATTTCTAATCTGTGTAAAATTATTATCTAAAACGCAAAAGCGGGTGGTGTCCGCATTCTGAAATCTTTCCGGACCCTGTCGTCGATAATTCCCACCCCTTATCGTTTTCATAAACGACGAGACCCGAAATATCGTCAAACGGCAGCCCGGAACCGGGTTGAGTTTGTGTGAACGAGATGGAGATAGTAGGGTTGATGCCGTGCGGTTCGGTGCCCGCAAGAGAACAGTTAAGCACCGAACCTTTTTGTTGCCCCTCCTCGCTCTGGCACCAAATTTATTTGTTTCTGATTCCTTATAGCACTTTTTGGCCCCCACTTTTGATAGTTCTATCTAAGATTGGATCGTAATGCCCAACTACCAAGAATGACCAATAACAATTGCAAATTTAATCAGTAGATATTGATTGAGAAAGCACCTCGAGTAGTTGGAGAAAAATCTCCCAATAGCCTACAGGTGCATAAGGAGGGGCAAAAGCCTCGCCGCCGCTGCACCTGTTAATCCGCGCTGTTCGCTGTAAACAGACTCTAGACCCTTTGCGGCGAGAAACACATTCGAACACATTACTTTTCTCTTTGTAAAAGGGGAATCGGAGAGTCTAAGGCAATTTTGTTTATTTTTGAAGATCCACAGGCACATGGTCAAATGTTCTTTTTTTTGTTTGTAGATAGTAAGATCTGGATTGAGTGGAGGAGGAGAAAAGCCCCTCATTCAAAAGGCTATAGTCGGTTGGATCAGATCTCTCTGTCCTGTTAAGATCTAGATTTTATAACAATGTCGTCATCCAATGGAACTGATATTATTTCCACCACAGATAATGATATTGAGGCTCACATAGATTTGAACGAGCCGCCTTCTCTAGGGGCCACAATTTGTCCCTCAAAAGGTCACCGACCATTGGTCGTTGAACCTACAGTGTCGCACCTTTCGTAGTAATCTGGATGTCCCATACAAAAGCGCCCAACTGGATCAAATAATCGTTTGATAAGTTTCACTCAAACCTGCGTAAGAGCCCTAATTGTGAGCTTCTGTTCTTCTTGTTCAAAAGCGACCATTCTAGGCGATCCTTACAAGTTGATCAAAGAGAATCACATCATAATGAAGATCTCACCCCTTTTTTCTGCCCCAGGATAAAGCTAAGCCTTTCGAACTGCCCCGCCTTGTCTCCACAGCCATAACGCCTCCGTCGCATACGAACGAACGTTGAGCGACTTGGTGTAATTCTCATCGGCCCCTTCATGGAGCGAGTCGATAACTCTCGCAAATTCGACCACCTTCAACAGCTCTTCACTAATCTCCTTGCCGTACACGTTCCTTTTCCCAAGCTTGTACAGAATACGGCCCAAAGTCTGAATCGCAATGCACCTCTGCGATGCAACGCTACTCCGAGACAAGTGTCCCAGCTCTCCCACCGTGTATCCGGCTGCATGAGGTGCGTCACCGTGGTGGTGGAGACCCAAATAGGAGTCAACGTTGGCCGACTGTCGTGGAGATATCAAGTTGCCCTGGAAATCAAACCTCAGCTCGGATGCCGCAATGGTCGAGTCCTCCGGGTTATATGATGACGCCGTCTCTTGATCACTGACCGGCGCCATCCACGCCAGCTTATCAGGCTCAACGTCAAGCGTTGGAAAGTACTTGGCATGAAGCTTTTCATTGAATTCGGGGTCTGCCACATCTAAATCACCAACCGCTTTGTGGGTGGTGAAATGCACAGATGAATGCTGCTCGTCATGCTCATGCTCATGTTCCTGCTTGACTCCCACAGACTCGGCGTCAGCCGAGTCGTCATGCCCCTGAGATTCTGTACCACCATCACTAGAGGCAGAAGCAGCAGCAGCAGCGCCAGCGGCAGGATGTAGTTCATCTTCCTCATCCTGTGCTTGGTCAGCGCTTACGTTACTGCTGACACCCAATGCACTGTCCACATCCGTGCTGTCAAGCCCATCGTTTGCACGAGCCTCTGCTCGCTTCAACAATGCTTGTAGCACTTTAGGGTCCATTGATCCTAACAGCTCTTCTCTTTCTGCCTCATACTCCTCAGTAGACATAGATGCAAGGCGCTGCACATTTTCAAGATGGATCTGTTCACTAGCACTCAATGGTTTGCTGGGGTCGGAGACTCTTGTTTGAGGTGCAGGCTTTCGTCGTGACTCCCGATCTCGTTGCTGCTTCCACCTTGACGCCTTCTTTGCCGGCTGCTGGCGCTCAGGAACTGGCGGTCTCGGAGGTACGATATTTTCAATCGACACCTCCTTCTCCACAATGTCCCCGATCATATCCATCCTCGTTGCTGCTGAGAACTCTCTCTCCAAAATTTCTAGACATTTGAAAAAAAAGTGGTGGAAGATCCTCGCGCCGCCAAAACAACGTTGGGACCATACGTGCGGCGCTCGCTTAGTACCAAATGCAGTTGTGCAGAAAGCCGTTTTTTGCTCGGTGGGATGAAGCCGGCACTGTACAGGCGTGGTTAAAGTGTAGATGTTCCACTCGGCAATTTAACGCACTCTCAATGCACATGAACGTTGTTTTTTGACATGGTACCTACAGTAAATCGATGTTTGCCGCTAGTTTCTGGACACGACTTTGAGAATGCAGGAACTTTTGTGCAAGGATTTTTTTAGCAGCCAGCTTTCTGAAGCAAGTGGATTAAATTATTACAGTGTAATGCGCCTGGATATACACCGGAAGACAGCTATTAGTATGTACTAAGTGGAATGTATCACTTTTTTGTTTTCATCTTGCCTTGGGGTACCGTTGCGAAACGATCGCGGGTACCAGACAAGGCGGCCGTTTTATCGATGGTTACGGATGATCCTTACTGGTCAGGCGTTGAGAAACGTGGGGTACCTGGACGACAAGCGATGCAACAAGAATCCAAGCTCTGTAGCCGTTCGAGGCGGTATATACAGATAGCGTTGAAGTTCTTTTGAAAAATGGGGGTTTTTTTGCTTAGCACATTGGTTTAAATAGATTCTCGCAACAGAAATATGCCATCCATTCACTAGCTGCGGATTTAGCTCAGTTGGGAGAGCGCCAGACTGAAGTAGTACTTTGGTTTCTTCTGCTTCTTCGAAATAAAGAATTCAGATAGTTATCTGGAGGTCCTGTGTTCGATCCACAGAATTCGCACGTCTTCTTCTTTTTTTGGATGTTGTGCATTCGATTATGCGAGTTCGTAGTGGTGGTGACGAGTGGTCCATGTCGTCGCAGTGATGGCTTAAGCCGCACGCGGTTGTCTCAGTGTTTGGGACGCCATCGAGATGCTTTGGCAGAGGTTGGGATGTTCATGGTAGACCATGAACGCCCATTATCTGTGCCAGGCGTATTATTTTGCTCTGGCACAATGGAATAAATCAGTTTGGGGTATTATTATTCGCTTAACGATCTTTGCATAAGCCAAGCAGTCTTTGGAATGCAGATGAACAGAATCTAATGGGGCATCCTGCGTCTGCCCTGCATTTACATATCTCAGAGGCATGGTTCAAACACTTGTGTGAGCTTATGCGCGCTAGAACCTTGTTACATGTGCCGTACACAGAGGAAATGAGAACCTTAGACGGCTCAGGGTGCATTAGATTGATCAGTGCGTTAAGTACAGAGCAAGGGTGGATTCGAGATTGATGCAGGTGTGGCATAACTGAACCCTGATTGCATGTATCTCCTACGCGCACTGGTCATCGCCTTATGGATGGGCTTGATGCATGAATGTATTTGCCATAACAGAACGGTCAAATCACTGTGGTCTCAACGCTTACCATCCACCTGACCGAATCGCCGACGGGGGGTTGAAAGCATTTCACTCACGTGAAACGAGCGCAAATATTAAAGGACACGTCAAAAACCTCCTTGAGCGCGGATCCGTTGGAAGACCGGGTCGGACCAACTTTCCATCCTGGTGGATTCGCTATTTGGCTCCTTCGACAACAAAAACCGCGCGATGAAGCGAAATCTTTTGCTATTTTTCCAGTAAGTCTATATATATCAGATACAAGTGTACCGCAATGTACTCAAAGAATCCGGGGTTTTTCATTGGCAGGGGGCGTACTGAGATTAAAAATCCTGTCTTTGCGTGAGAAGCCAATTTATGCCAGTCTCATAATTATTTCAAGTGCCAACACCAGAACAGTCTCATTGTAAGATTCCCAAGCGGTATTACACACCCAGCGTAGCGGGTCCAGATGCTCACATAATAACTGAACAATCACGGGCCATAACAATCCCCATCTTGGATCTAGATCCTCCAAGCTTGCCAAATACGTGGACGCGTTTTATTTTGCTGGGGGTGTGTGTGGCTCAACCCAACGTCCAGGATTCTGTAAAAGCAATGACATAGATAAATGGATGATTCCTGTTACATTTTGAGCCAATAAAACAGGTCTACTTGATTGATTGTTTTAGCCGGTAGATATTTGAATCTCTAGAATGTAGGTATTTGCAAGTAATCATAGTGCAGATGTTCAAAGCAGATGTACATGAAATACGCAGACGATGAGATGAGGACCCGCTGGACTGTGCGTAAGTGCATGTGGTGCATTTGACTAACTGAACAACGGTCATGCAATTCTGAGTACCTATCTGATACAGTACACTGGAGCACACATCCTCTTGCTTCCGGGATGATATCCCACAAATGTCGCTCAAGAATTTTGTAGAACAAATGGGTGTCTACTGGTAACTATTTTAAAGCGCCCGATCCTTGTTCTATAGCGGTTTGCAACATGGATCTGCAGCGGGATGTATGAATCTTCAGGGGATGGATGTGAATCTTCATGGGATGTCGCTTCTTGCTGATAAGTAAAGTATGGTAAACACAGTACCGGTATGAAGTTCGGCGGGAATAGTGAAAAAAATCAAAGTTAGCCAATTACTAACAAAGTTTTTGATATCTGATCGCAAAGAAATTGTACCACTAGATGTGCCATATGACTGCTGCAAGTGCACAGCTTTTTGACAATGCGCTTGGCCGAATATGGCTATAAGACCATGGATCCCCTAAGGCGTTGGATGATCCTACCCATGGGGTTAGGTGCCTTTTTTTTCTACGTCATTCGTTCAGGTCTTTTTGACTAGTGATTATTAACAGAAATACTAGTCTTATACAAGATTACGATTTTTTATTTTTATTTTCGATCACTTGCTTAAGCTGAAAAAAATTCAAGTGGCTGGGTAGAATTATAGTAGGGATATTATAGTGAAAGATATTATCGCAGATAATTATCTCACAGTTTTCGCAACAGCCACTCCTGTAAATCATGCATTGTGAATAATTATGCATGCATAATTACCTCCAAAAGGAATAAGCTCGCATGATGCAACGCTGCGTGCGATAAGTGGGCCACACACAGCACAGTGTGATCCGGATCCTAACGATCAGATGAATTTAAGCAGTTGCAGAACAGAATCTATCTCAGATCTGTTTGGGCAAGATCGCCGAAATCTAGCTTTTGAAAATCTGAACTATTCCAGTTTAGTTAGTGATCGACTAGAATGTGGAGAAGTTGGATATCTGCTTAAATTTCATGAAAGGACCCTTTATTGAACTAATACAACCCGGCTTGTTTATTTGAAACGCTTACACTGTAGTCATAGGTTTATTTAGATGAGATTAACGACCATCGGCCCACGGGTGGTTCTGCCGCACAGCGCGAGGCTAAGACATTTAAGCGTATACGAAACTCACATTTACCACTGCCGACTTCGAAAATATTTCCCATATTATATTTTATTAATTATGTTCAAATAGATATATATGAAGTAGCTCAAAAAAATAATAGTGTCATCTCAAAGAGAAAAAAGAATCGAAAAAAAGTCAATGTTCGTGATTGTTCCCCATTCGTCCAGCTTAATAAGCAAATAGTGTCATAAAATCATTTGTTCTTTTGTTTAAAAGTGATCAACAATATTAGAGAGAAAAAAAAAAGGATACCGTCCAGCGAGTGTAGTGAATGTTATGACGGGAGGAGTCTTGTAGAAGCGAAGTTCATTTTGCTGTTGATATTTGAAATTTAATAAAAAAGTCGAGTCCTGAAGAAAGAAGGGAAACCGCCACTGGAAAGAAGAATCGACTCATATTTATATTCTCACTTGTACCAGTTACAAGGTTCAGACAAGATGCTCATGTGACGGAGGGGTTTGCGTATGACTTAGCTGCCCGCCGCTCCCAAATAAATTTCAGCCTTACCACCGACACTAATTACTAACATCACTGTATATATATGAGCGAGGAAGTGCCTGCGATTTGCGAGAAATGCCTTGGCGACAACCCCTATCTCCGCATGACGCGAGAGAAGGCTGGGGAGAAATGCCACATGTGCCAACGACCGTACACGACGTTCCGATGGGTGCCACGCAAACGGGAACCGTACAAGAAGACGACTGTATGTAGCGGCTGTTCCAAGATCAAAAACTGCTGTCAGTGCTGCATGCTAGATCTGACATACGGGCTGTCAATAGCGATAAGAGATCAAGCGCTCAAGATGGCCAGCAATAAGACGGCTATCGAAGGTTCAACAGATCGTACAAGGTTATATGCTGTGCAACAGCAGGAGCTTGATTACGAGCGGGAGGAATTCACAGACGAAGCAGAACGAGCTAGAGATTTGTTGAAAAGGCTCGCTGAAGCAAAGGATTTGCCAGCTCCCAGAAACTCGACAAAGAGGCATAAGAAACAGGACGAGGCGGAAGATGACGAACCAGTGCACGCTGAAGTCGAAAAGACGGCGTCAAAGCTGCCTTTCAACGGGACAATGTCTGCACCAGATGACCAGAACGTTGCTAGCTTTTTCGTGTGGGGTGTAGATGAAGAACTGACTGAGAGCTCTATCAAGAGGTTTTTCACCGAGCAAAGCCGAGGAGGCAACTTGAAAGCGGTGCAGATTGTTCATGCTGCCCGTTGTGGATTTATCACCTATGCCGATAGGAGTGCAGCCGAGATTTTGGCAAAGAGAATACCCGAGGGCAGAATCGTCATTGACGGGTGCAAGATGAAGATTGCTTGGGGTAAGCCTAGACCTTTGGGTACTAACATGACCGAGCACCAGCAATTGGCACGTTTAGTGAAAAGAGCAATGAAGGGCAACGTCAAGAAGAAGATACCTAAGAAGAAAGCTGCGGGAGATGCTGAATCCAAGTCTGCGAAGGCTTTAGAGGCTTCAGTGCAGGCGAAGGTTGTGCAAAAAGTGGTCGACAATGCTGAGAAAGACGCCGACGAAGAAGAAGACTTTGAGCTTTAAAAAATTTATTTATTCCATGCTACATGTAATTAGGAAACCTCTATCAATGGGGTTTTAGATTCAGCATTTGTTAGAAAAAAAACTTATTGTAAATGTACATTATATGCAAATTCTAAATTTCTAGCCGTACGTATCATCGTATTCTTCTTCGCTGTCGTCGAGGGCAATTGGCTCTTTCTTTTTAGCCAAGTCCGTACGACATAGCGGACAAGTGGAATGCAGTTTGAGCCATGGTCCAATACACTCGAGGTCAAATCGGTGCTTGGAATTGCACGGTAAATTCACCACCAATGGGTATGGATCGTCGAGGTACCTTCCAGCACAAATAGGACACGAGTCGTCCGCCCTGAGCGTCTTTTTGTTGACTCGGTCTAAAGCATCCAGGTAGTGCTGCGGCATACCTTGCTCGGCGCTCCCATGAACACTCTCTGCCTCTTGCTGGAGATGCTCTGCCATCTGTCGCGCCAGCGGGGAATCGGAGAACTCTTCGAGAGCGGTGGCGAGCGATCTAAAGTCGCCCTGCTCTGCGGCACGTCCAGGATCGCGCTCGAGCGAGAAGAAGCCCGTCAGGTGCTCTGAGAGGGATGTATGTACTGGCCTGGCGTTGGCATTAGTACTTGGCGTCGGGGTGCGGATGTTGTGGTCATCCTCGTAACTCGCCATCTTGGTGTCGAGTGGAGTGGTTCCATTGATGTGATGCGGCTCACTTTACTGTCCAGGCCAACTCATATGGATGCTTTGGACCTTTGAATTGACAATTCCTCGATTTGCGAATTCTCGAATTTTTGAATTCTGCATATGTCAGTGGGTTGCACGGTTTGGTGCCAAATTTGGGTGGGTGTCGGACCTAAGTACCATGAGACGAGAGAGCCTGGTAGATGCGCAGAGCCTACAATTCCAAATTGGCCGGATAAATTGGGTGCCAGATGGTAGAGCGAGGAATCTGATAACCGTTAAATAATTAGCATCTGCACGTCGGTATTTGCCTCCAATGCTGCTCACGGTCCAATAAAATCCATGGCTGCTTCAGCAACTATCGACGGTGAGGCAATGCAGATGGATTTTGAGGCTCAGAAGGCCACAGTCTTTGAATTGCCTTGAATATGTACATATATAGAAGCACATCTGACGTGTGATGGTTTTGGAATCCGGTTGTGACATATCACAAAATGTCTATACCTCACAGTTCGAGCGACAAACAGCTTCGAATTTCCAATCAATACGAAGTGATAAGTGGGCAAGGCTCACATAGCGATGATGTGTCTATCCTGTTTTGTGCATAACGAGGCACCATTTGATCTGCAACTGCCCAGCTCTCCGATGCCGAGTCCCTTTTGGACACTGGCATATATTGTCCTCATGCCACCTTGGAGATTGCAAAACAATTCAAACTAAAGCGCTACTGAATCTTTGTGTCTAAAAAATTATACCCGTAAGGGTACTAGCTCCACCCCCACGCCCATGCAGATTCTCTGTAGCAAAATTTCCGACACCTCATTTCCAAGTACGAAACAATAGTATATCATATCATACAAACAAAATAATGCACATCAGTGGCTTGAGAGATGCTTTTCTGTCAATTCGCGGCGAGCAGTTGCGTTTTCTGAGGCACACCGTTTCTCTCCCTTTCGGCAGCAAAAAGCACCCTGCACACATAGATCCAACCAACTGACGGGAAAAAAAAAAGAAAAGGAAACACACTGCTCCAATTCTGGCAAATTCTGACCAGGTTCTGGCGAGCATGTCTCAAATGCACAGATCATTAATGTCCACAAATTCACCTCCGTTATGCGACGGATTGTGCGGCGCGGTGAGGCAGTTGCTAGCCTCAAATGAGGCTCACCGCGCCATTTGAGGCTCATTGCGGGCACTTCTGCAAATCATTTATCGAATTTTGATTGTTACATCTCGTGAATTCCTGGTCATCTGTCGTTCCTCGTTGCCCCATTTCCCTTTTGGTGCCCACTGACATTGGGCCTCTTTCCCCCTCTTGAGATCCGTCGTAGTTCAGTGTACCGCCTCGTTATCGCACATGAAATTTGCAAGATTCACATACGGACATTTTTATATCATTGGATCTTCGAGATTAAATACTATCTTGCTGTTTAACCAAGTCTGTCATAATCAACTATACCCTCATCGTTTAGCGTCCTCTTTCGACCGGTTCAGGCATACAGATTTCCTCAATCTCAAAAGTATTGTATCAGACGGGGAAAGAGAGAAAGAAAAAAATAAAGACCGCAGAAGCAAGTTAGGGTGCATCCTGCAAGGTTGTGTAAAAATCTCGGCTTCCCCCTGGTACTGAGTTTTGTTTGTAAACGACGCTTACACGAACTGGTGAGATATCCAAACCTGCCTTTTCCTGAAACGACATTTGATCGCAAACCGCACCGGTTTCTTCAAAACTCTAGCTCTCCTCTTCTCACAGGGAGAATTTTTTTTCACAAACTCTTGAATACTCCTGGTTTTATCTTATGCAGAGTTGCAAGAGCTGATACTTCTTTTAAAAGCCAAGTCATAGCCGCCATGACTTCGTGGCACAGTTCAGAATCGAGCAAGTCCCCAGAAAGCACAGGCGACAACCAAAACGACGAAAAATTTCTTTCAAAAAGTGCTCCAGAAGCTGAAGAAACGAGAAAACGTGCTGATTCTACTTCATCCAAAGTCAAGTTGCCTCCGCTTAGCAGCATAGCCGTCTCAAGAGGACTGCCATATCCAATTTCGCCAGCTTATCATCCAAACTACCATCATCAAATGATGCTCTCTCCCACACCTTACCCAATGTACGTTCTTCCGTCTCCAGGGTTTTATCCAGGAGTTATGCCTTTTAGCCCTGCTGTATCCTCTCATCCGACCCATTTGCCCATATTTCAAGCAAACGGCATTTCCAATCAACAACCACCGCAGCACCAGCCGCCGACTCCGAATACACACCGGCCATTCAGTATCGAACAATCCTTGCAATCACAAGCATTATCAACACAGCTGATGAATAATTCTTATAACCATCAGTCTTTCCAGAACCCCGTCCATGCCGTTGTCAACAGGGCCACGTCGTCAGCGCCGACAACAATGTCGTATAGTCCTACAGCTTATAACTCCTCTTCAGCATCAACTGGTATACCACTTGCATCGGACTTACTGCGTATGAAGCGAGAGAAGCCTAAAGAGTTTGAGCAGCTTATGAAGGTGATTTCAAGCCAGCACGAAGAAACGCCAATGGCAAAGCCGCCGACCGACACTTCGAACCCTGAGCAACCATATCAATTTATACAATTGAAACGACCACCTAGCTCACCAACAGATACGACCTTGGACAAAAAGAGACCGCATTTACGACCAAACCACCCTCTTCGAATTTCTGTAGAAAATCCGCTGCCACAGAATGCGCGAGCCGTTCGACATGAACCGGAAGACATTGTGATGAAGGAAGAAGGGGTCCCCTCGCCGACAGACCCTATTGTTCCCACAGCACATATTCTACCCCAGCAATATGGCGCGTACAAAATTGATCATCTCGATATCGTTCACTATCTCAGCTGCTTGGGTCTCACTGTTGATATGACTTTCTTGTCGGAGCACGACGCCAGATTCCATGCATGGGCTCACTGCCAGTTCACGCTGAAAAAATGCTACGAAGTGACCACTTATGGTACCCTAGCAGCCTACCGCTGTCACCAAAGAAATTGTGCATTCAAGGTGAATCTGCAACAGACAAAGCCCACAGAAAGCTACTTCTTGGATGTTTGGAGGGTTGTCGAAATAGTCCCGCATAGTACCCATTGCACTGCAGGACAGGACCCATCGCTAGCTCAAGCAAGCAGACTGTTCAGCCGGCGTACGCACAAATACATTTGTCGTTTCATTCCAACGCTTACCCCTAAAAGGCTGAAAAGTGACACTTGTGGAAAAGTGTTGACGTTGGCGTATGGTGAAAGGTGCAGCGAGGACACAAAATCAAAAACATGGAGTCTCACCGTTGACGAGTTTGATCAATTGCCTTTCAATATGCCCAGTCTTTGTCTGTACTTTAAAGCGCTAAACGATGACAACGAGTGTGTCATGACTCATAAGATAGGAAGTTCATAACTTGAGTAGAAATATATCTTGTTACCGTTGACACTATAGTAAACTCATATGCAGCTCTCTTCTCCCACGGCCACATTGAGCCATGCCCGTAAGCCTATAAGGATCACAGCACGTCACTTACCATAACCCCAAAACTTTTCTTTCAATTGTCCTGCTCCCGTCATGTGAGATTGCCTGATAAGCATAAACAATCAGATGGACACAGGCCAAGTGGCAGGTTGTGGCAGAGGAACATGTACACAAGAGCGCTTATGCAGATTCATAAAGTTGCGAGCGAGAGATAAATCATTCTAAATTTTATACAATATAAGCAGTGGTTACGCCCACGCTGCACTATTCAGCTAGTTTTTATTAGTTAGTGCCGATAGACGCTAAGCCATAAAGAGAATAGTGCGTCTCAGCCGCACATATGGAGCTTGGAAAGAAACTGCGACTGTAGTCTGGATATCATAATTCCATTGTGATGTTAAATTCTATTTCCGTGACAGTGAAGCGTTTTTTTGCCATCCATAACGAGGAAAACTTGTGTGACTGGTTTGGATTGACTGCAGCACCGATTTTCGTTCTTTGCACTAGATGTAGTAGTCGCGCTTTTTGGCGCCCACCAAATGGTGAACTTGTCTTCACGCTGAAAAGACACGACTTTTTTGGCGGTCGTCAACTAACCCGCGCTAACGACAGATTTCAAAATGATAGGAAATGTCAGAGCGACATGAAATCGTTTTTCTGAGCGACAGCGATGGAGACAGTACAGCTTCCATGAGTCTGAGAGAAGCAGAAGGGCGAGGCGTATCCGACCCGTCACGCAACGTGAGGACCAAGGCCTTCAACCTCGAGAACATTGCTACGAATAACGTCCAAAACACTAAGAATAAATGGCCCGGATCGTCTACTTTGCCTACTTTTGTTGACGGAGGCGAGGGTAGCTCTGGCTCGGATTCTGACCTGGAGGTACTATTTACAAGAACACAACAGAATTGCACGAATTCGAATTCAGAAAAGCTGTCTGCTTTCCTTTCTGACGACATGTATTTGATTTCCGAATCAGACGAAAACGCTGCTGATTGTGAGGACGATGGATCACCTATAAAGTGGAGAAAGTTCTCGCCCATAGGAGAGCGTAATGCGAAAGCAAATCACGGCGACCGCACGGAAGAAAAGCACAAGGAACGTATCAAGACAGAACCCAAAGTGACAAAATCTGAGTATAATAGTATAAGGGAAGATGGGGACGTTGAAAAAGCTTTTGAGGAACCACCGTCTGCGGTATACTTGGGCAACTACGTGTCTGATTCGAACGAGTATGTTGAACAGAAGAAGAGCGGTACAGTGGATGGGGATCTAAACAAGAATGCCACCCCAGCATATCAGTCAACTCCATTAGCGTCCGCAGAACCACCGCAGCATTCAAATTTAGTCACAGGGCCGTGCTTTTTTGCAAATTTATCATGCCAAGAGCACGACGCCACGCCTAGCACAAGTTTGTGCGACGATGTTACTGCCAGTGCTCCAGTATTGGGAAAGAAATCACTGAGTCTATTGCAACCCTCCAGAGGTGATATGAAAAGAACCAATACAGATTTTTTTGAGCAGCCACTGCAGACACCTATCAGTGCCACAGTAAGCCCACTCTTCTACGGCGATAGGCCGCACCAGCAATCCTGCAATACAAACGACGAACAATCAATCACCGTTAAAACTCCTCTGTCAAGTTCGAGTCTGAATACCGGAACTGGGGCTGGCAAATTCGAGAACGAGATGCGCAGCTCTGTATCACCAACAATTAGCTCAAGATCTTCCTCTTCTTCTGGGTTTGTTACTGCTTCTGAAGACCTACCATCCACTTATCCCTGCATAATCACACCGATAGAGACTAGATCAGGGTCGAAGCGAAGTAAAGAGGCCCTCGAGCCAAAACGACGAGCAAGAAAGAGACCGCGAAACGGGATCGCTCTCAGCAAAGTTTACAAAGAAGACGAAATATCCGACTGCGACGATATCAATGATACTATTCTTTCGCTTTGGAGATTTAACGATACCGATGACGAGTAGCATAATCAGCTCGGAGACCTTCAGTGACAGGGTCAATACTCTTTGCTTATATTGTAATTTTATTTATTCATTGCATTTTTTCAACATCAGCTCATTTACCTCCCTTACTCCACTGTTGGACCGAAGTACTCATAGTGGACGACATGGTCTTTGTTGCCAAAGCTCTCCAAGTTTCTTCTGTGTTCGTGCATAAATGCATGCGGGCCACAAATATATACATCGGCAGGACCCTTAATATCTGCCATTGTCGTATGCAGCAACTCCTTGGTCAGTCTTCCATGTACACTCTTTGGGGGCATGACAAGGTGTTTGTGATAGCCACCATCGTCTGGCGCATCGTCTTCTTCTGGGACACGGTTGGAGATGTATCCTCTATAGTGAAAGTTTTTGTGATTGTTGTTCATATCAAGGAAGAACTTGGCAAACGGCTGGTGCATCAAATCGCGCTCGGATTGCACAAACGTCACATCTCTTCCTATAGCAGTTGCCGCCTCCGCCATTGGAATCAGTGGCGTGATACCAATTCCTGCCCCAATGAGTACGAGCTTCTTGTTAGCTTCATGTTCATCTAGAACCATGTCCCCACACGGTGGTGTCACATCCACCACATCGCCCACTTTGAGTTTATCGTGCCAGTACTTGGAGATGATGCCACCGGCGAGCCGCTTAACCGTGACACGGTAAAATGGCTTGTTCGACTCTTCATCGACCAAATGGGAGATCGAGTATTGACGTGCGTATATGTCACCAGATTCCATAGGAAACCGAAAGCCCAGAAATTGCCCAGGCTCCGGCTTGAGAATGGGTAAGTCATCAACTGGTCTCAAAAAGAAGCTGGCAATTTCTCTCGTTTCCGGCGACTTTTGAGCGATTCGGAATTGTCTATATCCTCGCCAACCACCATAAGCGACAGCGTTTGAATCGTAAACAAGCTTTTCTGCCTCTATGAGCAATTGCGCCAAGTCGTTGTACGCCAGTGTCCACGCCTCCACAACGGCCGGTGTCGCAACGTCCTTGCCCAGCACTTCCCCCATCGCGTTAATCAAATACTTTCCTACAATGGGGTAATGCTGTGGCTCGACAATTAAAGAGCAATGCTTCTGTACGATCCGCTCTACGAGCCCCGCTAGTGCTTCCAAGTCGTCAATATGCTTAGCGTACATGAGCAGCGATCTGGCCAGCGCCTTTGGCTGAGCGCCAGACTTTTGATGAGTCTTGTTGAAAAACGGCCGCACGCTTTCATTTTCTGCAAGCATTTTATCGTAGAAATGCCTTGTGAGAGTCTCACCGCCTTGCTCAAGGATCGGTACGGTGGACTTGATAATTTCAATCTGTTCTGGAGTCAACGGCATGATGTTCTTGTCAACAATGGGGCAAAGAAGATACAAGGAATCTAGCCACTTTTAAAGTAATCCGGTTCAATCCCCGTCGATTTCTTTGTTTACGTTCCGAGCAACACCATTGGCAAACTTAATCCTTTCCTCCGATACTGCTCACGGGACTGCATACTGGGGAAAAGAACGCACCGAAAGCACGCGACATGGAGAGAAATGTCATGCCAGACCAAGTGAAAAAACCATAAGTGATACATCATATGGCTTACACAAGCATCTGTACAAATCTGTTATACATTTTGTTTTGAAATTAAAGGCGTCAATCCGAAGGTCCGTCGCTTCATGAAATTTTTGAACTCAATTTCTTCCCCCACACGATCTGTTGAAACGGAGGATCCCGGCGAAGCACGGTTCCAGTCGGCGCCCTTAAGGTTTAAAATATCACCGGAAAATGCGTGAAGAAAAACAGCTGATGGTAGTGGAATACCAGCACATTACGCCGTTAACGTCCGCAATGGCCTGCATTGGTATGCGAAAGCGTTAGACCGCTGCAGGTCGGATATGTAGAGCGCGCAGCCCTTACAGTATTACTAGTACAAGCTGAGCCGCGCAAACCTAGATATTTACTGAATTGCAATTGGCTGACAATTAATGAGTGCTCACGGTATTGTTTCAACTCGCAGTAAAATTTCAACTTTTTGTATTACTTGGTGTGCTGTTTCTGCGAACCCCGCGTTTTCGGGGCCATACTGAGGAGCATCTATCAGTTTGCTATATGCCAATATAGCATGCCAGCTAGTAGCGGGTATCCTCTTTGGGATATATCCTTCAAGAGCATCGGATATGACTGTATTCTTTTTAGGCAAATGATACTCTCGAATCACGGCACCGGGGCCCGCTACTTTGAGTGACATTACTGCCAAGTGCCAGCGGCATTAGAATTTCTAACCTGGCTATTCATACGTGCCATTATGCGCACATTCCACAAACTTCACGCGTTGCGTCATCCGCATCGTGTCGTGATGATCCTCCCATCACTGGCATCATCCCGATCTTACTGATGCTGTGTTCAATGGTCATGTCTATCAGATGCTATCAAACCCACAGTAGTGAACGAACCCAGTAAGCGGGCACTGAAAAATGCTAGGGTGGATTGTGTTATGGAACTTCTTGCCGTGCTTATGACGTGTGTGAGACATCACCTTGTCTACTCCAGCACGAAACACAAAATATATAGAGATGAACTATATAGTACACGCATGTACCAGATATATATCTCGAAAGATCGTAAAATACGAGCATTTTCATAATCCGAAATTTCCAGCTCCTGAGACCAGCATGAAGAGGATAAGAGTGAGATAATAAAAGAGGCTGGTTTATGTTGACCTGCAGATGAAGTTCTACACCTTGTGCGTGGGGCCGTAAGGGTAAAGAGATGATGTGCCGCGCTCGTATACCATACGAGTGTACGTAAACACTCTCGTCCATCGGATTGCGAAGCGTAAACAAGTGGTCAAAAAACCTATTATCGTGGTTCCCGTATATTTGACTACTTCATTATAGACTTGAGTCCTGTCATTTTGGTTCAAATCAATGTCCAAAGACCACGGCACCGTACTTTTGCGGGAATATATAATTATAGAACTACTCAATTTATCAGATTTTGTCTGCATTTTCACCCAGAAGCGCGCACGCGCAAACTTCCCTCCCTCAGTGAGACCCGTAGCAGTGGCTTAGCTTATTTTTGTTCAGCTATCCCAACACGCTGCTGCTTTGGCGCGCTACCGACAGTGGTGGTAATCTCTCCCCTTCCAAGCTCCTTACGACCACTCACACCTTATACACTGTGCATTTCAATAGACGTTTGCTTGGGGGCCTTAGTCTATCGACCTTCACACGAATCCCCCTACCTTTATTTTATTCTGCATCTTCTCGGTTTCAACTAAGCGTTGTATACCACTGCGCTCGAATATTTTTGAAGGGAAATAACCGGCTCTAGTTGAGTGTTTTTTTTTCCCCTAGTGCATCAACTCTAGAGAAGGCCCACGGCAACAGCGCTCGAGCCACCGATACTAATAACTACTACGCTTCACTCGATCAAGCTTGGGAAACATATCGCAGTTGGCAGAGATCAATAATATTCCCAGTCTGCTGCTAATATTAAAAAAAGATGGGCTCGGACGACCACAAGGTTGACGATGAGACGTCGTCATCCTCGTCGTCCACGGCGTTTCCCTTAGTGGACTTCAGCACAGACAACACTGAGAACCAAGGCGATGAATTAACGTCAACGCCCGCGAATATTGGCCGCTCAGTGAGCACGTCTCATGCTGCCCCTATTTTCCCTCCCTCACCTTTGCATAACATTCGGCACTCAAGCGATAATGACAGACGCTTGCCCCAGCTCGACACGACTTCGCCTGCAGTGACGGGAACTCCCTCGGGACCTACGACTGCACCAGCTGCAACTATGTCTCCTCGAAGGACGAGAGGCTACTCGTTACGAACGCAACTTTTTACAAGAAATATCGGCTCGAAGCCGGGCCCCGAGGATGAAGTAAAACAGCCGTCGTTGACGACAACTACGAGAGTGAATGCTGAAGACAACGAGCAGAGGAACCCGCCATCACCTATAGAGATGTCGACTATTCAGCATGCATATCCACCTCCTGCATTTGGTCCCTATAACACAGGTATGCTGGAGCAAGAAGTGATAACATCCACGGGTGCTAATAAGACTCTAGATATTCAAGAAGAGCCAATTTTCCCATATGACGATGGTAGTAAGAAGAGCACTAGTCAAGATTCCAATGCTCGGGCGTCAGACCTTCTTCCAAATTATTCGACCTGGGCCTCGCGCAATATGGGACGGGCCGCCGTACTGAAAAATAAGGTTAAAGAGACGGCTGCGAAGGTGAGAGACGTTGTACTTCGTGTCCGGAACATACCGCCGTCAAAAGATGGTCGTATCATTCCGATAGAAGTTCCAGTGAATCGTCCACCTTTGATAGATGAGCGAACCGGTCGAGCATACTGCTCAAATCTCATTACCTCATCAATTTACACACCTTACACATTTGTTCCTCGACAACTTGTGGCGCAATTTTCCAAGCTTGCTAATGTGTATGTCAGGAATCACTTCTTTCTCCCCCTTCAATTCCACACTCAAAAGCTGAGACTAACACTTTTTCTAGTTATTTCCTAGCAGTATCCATTCTGCAAATGATTCCTTCCTGGTCTACAACCGGTAACTATACTACCATTATTCCCTTAATGGTCTTCATCACTATTTCAATGCTCCGTGAAGGATATGACGATTGGCGACGGCATCGACAAGATAAGGTCGAGAACAATCGAATGACGCGTGTTGCAGAGCTAAACATGGATTACCAGAATCGCAGGTCGAGTGACGGAGCACTAGATTCTGAAGAAGGTGACGCCGACTTCTCACCTATTAGATATAATCAAGTTGCATGGAAAGATATCAAAGTGGGCGATATAGTGAAGCTAAAGCAGAACGATCATGTTCCAGCCGACATTGTTTTACTTCATAGCAGCGGAGACCAGGGGCTGTCGTATATAGAGACTATGGCCCTGGACGGTGAAACGAACCTCAAAACTCGAGAACCACTTCCCGACATTGCCAAGCTTTGTGACACTAAGCAGAAGCTGGCAACTTTGAAAGCTGATATCGTCACTGAAGACCCGAATTTAGACCTGTACAATTTCGAAGCGAAGATGAACATTGACGGAAAATACTATCCGCTAGGAGCTTCGCATGTGATATATCGTGGCTCTATTCTACGAAACACGCCAAGTGTTCATGGACTGGTTGTGTTCAGCGGTGAGGAATGCAAGATTAGGATGAATGCAGGACAGAATGCAAGAACCAAAGCTCCCAGACTTCAAAAGAAGGCCAACAATATTGTACTTTTCTTGGTAGCGTTTGTCCTTGGTTTGGCGATATTTTCTCTTGTTGCATCAAAGGTTTATTACAGCTCTCAGGGGAAGAACATGTGGTATCTCACTGGATTAGAAGTGGGCACGATTCCAAACTTGATGGGCTTTATTATTATGTACAACACTTTGATCCCGCTTTCCCTCTACGTGTCAATGGAAATTGTCAAGGTTTTCCAAATGGTGATTATGCAGAAGGATATCGATATGTACGACCCGGCAAGTGACACGCCATTAGAAGCTCGAACAGCTACTATCAATGAAGAGCTGGGCCAAGTAAGCTATATATTTTCGGATAAGACAGGCACATTGACGGACAATGTGATGATCTTTCGAAAGTTTTCGGTTGCTGGGCATGCATGGCTACATGATTTGGACCTTCAACTAGCTGAGGCGGAGGAAAATAACAAGCTCTTGTTCCAAAATGTGCATCCAACACCACTTAGCAATAAGGGTAAGGACAAGGTCGTGAGAAAGGCTGAATCTACCAGCGCTATTTCAACTGTTAGGCGCAAGGCGTCAGCACCAGAAGATATGCGTTCTCCTCGGCCTTCTGTGGATGCGATTTTGAAACAAGTTGCAAACTTGCCGCGCAGGTCAGCGAGTGTCCATAGACCGAGCACTTCACATATTCTTGCTTCTAGGAAAAGTACTGCTAGTGCCATGGGCGCTCGACCAAGTGGAATCGGCAGGCCGAGCGGTGTAGGTAGGCCCAGTGGTGTTTCAAGTCACTGGCGATCCACTGCAGCGCCAGCTAAAGTCCAATCGACAAGGTCTACACTCCAGCTGTTGCAGTATCTTCAGATGCACCCGCACAGCTTTTACGGGAAAAAAGTGCGATTCTTTCTGCTAGGACTGGCCCTCTGTCATGCATGTCTCCCTGAAACTACTGGTGATAACAACGAAATTGAGGCTCTAGAGTATCAGTCTGCCTCTCCGGATGAGCTTGCGTTGGTTGAAGCTGCTAGGGATATGGGCTATATTGTCATTGACCGGCAGCATCACGCTATTACGATCAGGACATATCCTCAGGGCTTTGAGGAGCCCGCAGTCGATGAAGTCTACACTATTCTCGAAACAATTGAGTTTTCTTCGTCACGAAAGCGAATGTCTGTGATTGTCAAGTTTCCTGATGGGCGTGTTTGCGTGTTCTGCAAGGGTGCGGATAATGTTATCATTGACCGACTCAAGCAGAGCAAGTTGGCCAAGGCCAAGGCGGACAACCTCAATAGCCAAGCTTCTCAGCGAAAGGCCGCTGAAGCAGAGCTGGTAGTAGCTCGTAATAGCATGTCGCAACCAAGTCGAATCTCTTTGAGTACTGGACATGGCCGGGTTTCGCTCAGTGGAACCAGGCCAAGTATTTCGTTGGGTAATGGCCGTCCAAGCATGAACATTGATCGGCGCCAAGCATTGGCTCAGTTGGATAGCCATCTGAACAGGGTCCATCAAAACGAAGGTGACATGGAAGAGATTGCGGAGAGTTCGCGGCAGTCGCTTAACCTTGCTAGACAGAAGAAGTATGGCGAATCACCTGCTGTCACCAGAGGGTCAAGAGAACTTGGAAGAGCTTCAAGGGATATTGGTACATCATCAGGTGGTGCAGTTCGATTCTCCACGGATAATGTCAGTAACAGTCCACGTCATTCGCGAGACTTTGCCGTTGCCACACCTATTGATGGGGATGACGATGAAGATGAGGAGATTGAGATTGACGACAAGCTTGTATTGAATGATAGCTATGTGATGGAACGGACACTCGAGCACATTGAAGAGTTTTCGACTGAAGGTTTGCGAACGCTCTTGTACGGTTTCCGGTGGATGGACAAGGAAGAGTATGACGGCTGGGCCAAGCTTTACCGAGATGCACGTACTTCGTTGGTCGACCGACAAGAAAAAATCGAAAAAGTTGGTGAAGTCATTGAGCGTGACTTTGACCTCTTGGGTGCCACTGCGATTGAAGACAAGTTGCAGGAAGGTGTGCCCGAGACTATTGACAAGCTTCGACGAGCAAACATTCGACTGTGGATGCTGACGGGTGACAAGCGTGAGACTGCGATCAATATTGGCTATTCGTGTCGATTGATCAAGGACTATTCGACGGTGGTTGTGCTTCGGTCAGATGAAGGCGACGTTGCCGGTAAGATGGCGGCTGCAATGCTTTCATTGGATGGAGGCAATGTTGCACACTGTGTGGTGGTCGTAGATGGGTTCACGCTAGGTCAGATCCAGGAGGACATGACATTGATGACCTTGTTTATTGATTTGGGTGTCAAGGCAGACTCGGTTATTTGCTGCCGAGCTTCTCCAGCTCAGAAGAGTGCTATGGTCGTTGCGGTTCGACAAAAAGTCTCGCATGCTATTTGTCTTGCTATTGGCGATGGTGCCAATGATATTGCTATGATTCAGAGTGCAGACGTTGGTATTGGTATCACTGGTAAAGAGGGTTTGCAAGCTGCTCGATCATCAGATTACTCGATTGCTCAGTTTAGGTTTTTGCTCAAGTTGCTGTTGGTGCATGGTCGATGGAATTATGTGCGAATCTGCAAGTATATTTTGGGTACTTTCTACAAGGAGTTTATGTTTTACCTGACCCAGCTCATTTACCAGCGAAACACCATGTTTACTGGTTCTTCCATGTACGAAACGTGGTCGCTCTCCATGTTTAATACGCTGTTTACATCGCTACCGGTGTTGTGCGTGGGTATTATGGAGCGAGACTTGAGCCCCTCCACTTTGATTGCTGTTCCTGAGCTTTATGCAAAGGGGCAGAATAACGAGGGATTTGGGCTGTTGGTGTTCCTGGGGTGGATGGTAATCGCTGCTAGTCAATCTGTGATTGCGTCGTTCATGACGTATTATCTCTATGGTTTCACTGCTGTTAAGGATAACACGCTGTATCCACTTGGTGCCATGTGTTTCACAGTTGTGCTTGTGATTATTTGCACAAAGCTCCAGATTATTGAAATGTACACGATCACAGTCATCTCGGTTGCAGTGATGGTAATCTCAATTGGTGGCTGGTTCTGCTGGGACATGTTTTTGTCCTATGTGTATACCCAGAAGCCGTCGAAGATTTACTTTGTTACCGACGGATTATTTGAGCGATTTGGACGGGATTTGTCGTGGTGGTCTGCCATGTTTGCGGCCATCGCTCTTTGCTTGATTTTTGATCTTGTTCTCCAGTTGCTGCGGTTGCAAACGTTCCCGACGGAGACTGAAGTGTTTCAAGAGCTTGAGCACGATCCTGCGGTGCGACGCAGATTGCAGGAGGAGTCTGATTATGAACTTGCCAATTCCAATGAAGGAATCAGACAGGAGCGACTTGCCAAGTTGGCCAAGCGACAGAACTGTGCTGTTGAAGAACTCGATCCTGAAGTGATTGACAGCATTGATGATGTCGAGAGCAGTGGTACTTCTGCATTTGGCCGATTCTGGAATCGCGGAAGCAATGTTAGCGCATCGCGTCTCCGACCTCAGTCGTCAATGATGCGCGGACAGCGAAAGCGCGATGTCATTAAGAAGAAGCTTCGATTTTCACCTCGGAAAACCTCTGGCGAGTATGAGCGTGAGATTGAAGAGATTTTGGAGCGTCGACAACGAGAGGCAGGATACTAAAACCAAAAAAACCAAAATAAAAAAAAATGTGCATTGATTTTTTTATCGCTTCTCTTTTTTTGTATTTATTTATCTTTTGTTTTGTTTTGTTCCATACCAATTTTTTTTTGTTTATACACAATTTTATTTCTATACATAAAAACTTCAATTGCATTGTATCATGATATTTGTCGATACCGGGAGCCGAGTACGAGCGTATCTCCGCTTTGAAGCAACCAAAAAAAAACGCGTCCGTAGCAGTGGGAACGATCGTTTCATCCATTAGAATTAACAGGAATCCAGATATACATTGCGTTTCATCCATTGGAAAAAATATAGTACATCTAGGTCGATGCCTTTCGGGGAGGTTCCATGTCAAAGGATGAAACTAATGTGTGAGCGGCGGCGGCGGATATGTACACTGTCAGCAGTGTTAAATTGGTCTGAGGCACACAGCCGTTCTAGTGGTTCCGACGCGTCGTTTGCGAGTCGACAGTGCGAAAATTGCCACGCTGAGTGACGGACGTTTAGTTGGTCATGCGTTTACGCGTATCCCGACAGACGGACTATGTGTGTACCTATCTGATTGAATGAAGACGACGCTGAACCCTGGACAGCGCATTGTTTCACACACTGATACCGGGTGTGTGCTGGAGGTGAGACCACATAATCATGGAGCGCGAGTGTCTGACAGGCGGGAAGGGTCCCTGAAATCTCAGCACCATACCATAGAAAACACCATTGTGCTCGAGTGAACGAGCTGCATGGACTGGGGTACTATGATATCAATGATTATCAGATATATTCAATATTTCACTAGATAATCTCAACTAGTTATTTCTACTACACACACCCGGGAAGAGGTTACACTGAGACAGGTTGCAGCCGTGTCGTTTGTGTTGAGTGCGCATAAAACTCCATGCTGCAACGCCCGCTTCGTGCATATATACACTTACGAAAGCTCCGAAAAATTTCTCATCCGAACAGGGGTTCTGTGCTTTTTTATTTACAAGAGACTTGACAGGTTGGGCAGAAAATGGGAAAAACCGAGGAATCGGGGCTCATATATAGTTGGATTGATGATGATATTTAATAGAGAGAGATCTGTCGAGATCTGATAGATACGACCGATCGGCCATTGAAACGTGTAAAATGTGTGTGTATCGCGTTCCATTGCAAGACCCGAATACGTACGTCTTGAGTACCTAATCTGAAATTTTCGACAAAATCGTAATTTACCAGTCTATCTAACGGTGCTTTTAAATTTACATGTGGATGCCGCAAATAATATATAAAGCTGCACTGCTATCCCCCTTTTTATATTTTCCTGTGTAACCAAACCCTCCACCTCCGCAAATCACCCTTACGCTGCCCCTCAATTACTAGTCCTTTCTTCTTTCCTTTCCTAATTTGCATTTCCCTCACATCACTCTTTGAATAATATAAGATGAGACGACTACGCAAGATCAGTTCGGTGCTGGGTGCCGATAGAAAGAACCAGCGGCTGGTAGTCAACGACGCG
Source organism: Blastobotrys indianensis (assembly GCA_030558855.1). Taxonomy (NCBI): domain Eukaryota; kingdom Fungi; phylum Ascomycota; class Dipodascomycetes; order Dipodascales; family Trichomonascaceae; genus Blastobotrys; species Blastobotrys indianensis. Next base: position 239,145 of record JAKTQK010000020.1, read on the forward strand.
TTCACACAGCTCCCGCCTGAAGTGCACGGCGCTCTCGTGCGATACCTCACACCGCCAGAGATCCAGCGCCTGTGTCTAGTCAACCGCGCTCTGTTCGACCGCTACGTCGGATTTTACTGGCGATGGATCAATGTCAAGTCTACTAACCAGCTATTATGGCTCAACAAGCTTGCCAAGCTCGTGGCCGGCCGCAAAACGTACGCCGACTACTTCGTACATGTGCAAATGCTCGCCATCGACCTGTTCCAGGAGATGGACCGCGAGAAGGAAATCGCCAAGCTCATTTCTTTACTAGCGCCACATTTGCGAAGAATGAGTCTGAACATTGGCGCTGCATGGGGCGACCAAATCGAGACGGCCATTACGACATTGCTGCCGAAAACGGCGATTGTCAATTTAGGTGTATCGATGCGACGGCTTATAAGCTTGGAGACCGCCAACTTGCCACACGTACGCACGCTGCACTTGAAGCTGGACTACGGCAATATTGGCTGGCTCAACCAGCTGGGCAGAAACGTTGAGAGTCTGTGGGTCGAGCCCGACGATACTGCCAAGCGGCAGCTGCGGTTCAAGGACGTGGACCTGTTGCGCACGCTGTCGACTGCAAGGTACTTGAAGCAGGTCAAGTTTGACTGGGTGTGCATTATCAGTGACGGCGCCACTAGCTGGCTGCCGCCGTCGGTGATGGATTTGACATTGACTCGGTGCAATTTCGAGATTTTATGCTACGAGGATGATGAAGAAGCACAGCTGAACGACGAAGAAGAAGTGCCCGTAGCCGAAAATGTGACCAACCTCACGCTCGAAGGTGCATGCAGCGACCAAGTGTTTATGATGTTCCCGCGTCTGCATACGCTATCGCTTTTCCGTAACGATAACTCTGCGCCGCTCAAGTTTTCACCAGTCGATAGCGCCGATATGGAAAACTTGCAATGCATCAATTTCTCGGGCTACAGCTATATGGATGTGCTACATGTTGTCACTTCCTCACACAAGCGACTGCCCGCGACGACTCTCAAAGTGTACAACGTCCCGGCCAATAACTGGATGCCCATGCGTGGCGCAGACGGCTACCAAGAGGTACTGGAGCAGCTGCCGAATTTGAGAAGGCTGTACCTCGACTGCAAGCCCCTGATTTTCGAAGACGTGCCCTTCTCAATCCAGATGCGAGCAGCGCTGACCGAACTCATGGCCGAGCACCGCGGACCCGAACTAGTATTCGATTTTGGCGATGCTGACAAGTTTCTGCAGCATTTATTTGCTGGGGGCGTGGATATCGAGCTTGAGGAAACATTCGAGCCGCCGCTGCAACGGGTCGTTTCAGTTCAAAATGAACCGCTCAAGGGCATCGTCATGGCGAAGTAAAATAAAAATAAAAAACAGGACACTTTCATATTTATTATACAGTATTTAGATCTTCAATTTATCTTTGAGTTCAACAAAGCAAAAAAAAAATTTATGCAAAAAAATCATTCTCATCGTCGTCAGACTCAGGTCCGACATAGGTATCGTACATGTGCCGCAGCTCTTCGTTATGGGCATTGCGCTTCGCTTGGTCGTTCATGAGCGGGCGATACTCTATACTCTCCCGCACCGTGATCACAGGGTAATTGTAGTCGCCATACTTCAATTTAGCAGCTTGCGCATACAACTCCTCGTCCTGTGCCATCTCCGCTGCATCCCAAAAATCGCCATCCCCAGCCACCAATGCTTCACTGGACGACGAAGGCGACGACCGCATCACGTCCAACACTGGCGACGTCTCGCCGCTCGACGGCGCCATCGAGCCGTAGGTATAAGTGGCGTGTTCCCCATGCAGCAAATGGGCCTGGTCGATCAAGCCCTCGGCCTTGACCTTGGCGAGTGTCGACTTGGGCAGCCAATACTTTGAGCGGCCGTCGCTGCGGTACCGCAGACCAGCTTCGATACGTGCGCGACGAGACCGGCTCTCAGGATGCGATAGCACGTCTTCGACAGAGTCAAACTGCCGGTACCCGTAGCTCTGTCCGTAAAATGTCGACTTGAAATCAATCCACAAGTCCACAACGCCAAACGAGTCCCGCATGGCGTAGTAAACGGGCAACCGGGCAAATCCAATAAGCTTCGCAGTGGCATAGTCGTGGTAGCTGAATGCATACCAATGGCCGACTGCAAACCCTAGCATTTCAATGCACATTAGACTGTTTTGAATGACTCGCGCAATGCTGTTATTCTCGCCATCTCCAGTCTCTGGAATTAGGCCCAGGTACACCAGCACCCCCATTGCAAACCCTTGCCAGTATGAAAAGAAGATAATCGCCTTGACGCACAGGAATTTGGGCAACGCTCGGTAAGGCGCAAGATCGTCTAGCAGACAGTACCAGAACAATGCAAGACTGTACAGTGAGATGGAGATGGAGATGTTGTATATCAGCCCAATCCACATGTAGCCCGACGTCAAGCCTATCGTATTGTGGTTGAACGACCCAAATGAATTGAGCAGCACAGTTGCCACCGATAAGAACGGCTTCAGCCAAGTATACTGCAAAATACCTCGCTTGATTGCCAGAAATGTATAAGGATCACTAATGTCCACTTTATCGCAAAAATAGTTGAGCGGGAACAGGTGGTTTTTCGGGGCTCGACCAGACGTTGAAATGATAATGTCGCGTTCGCCACCGAGAATGTTGGTGAGCAGTGTGAAAAACGTATAAATGACAAATGCTTCGTATATCTCTCTTACCGGGTCGAGAATATCTGATAACCAGTTTGGTCGTAGGTTCAACCAACTAGAGAGCGCAAACAACGGCAGACTTTTTAGATATAGTTAGCTCCTTGCTCCGTATCAATCCCCAAAAAAATTAAACAATTTCAACAAACATACAGTAACTGGATGCGGACAATTAATCGCTGGTCCATTGGTTTACGATAATTCTTGAAATGCCGCAGTATCGACACTGCAGAGATAAGTATCGACGTGAACGCAAATGTCCCCGTCACGATCCTCAGGGACCTGAATCAAGTGTTAGCCTTCTCCTTTCTTATCATAGAGGGGAATAAATAATATTCTCATACCGTGAAACCTCGAAGCCCTTGCCAGCAGAATCCATTCCATCCAATGCCTGACAACGAGCTTCACTTTCTCTTCGTCAGCTTCCTCAGCAAGTTGACAAAAAACCCACCCAGAATCTAGTTATGTCCTCGATGCGGGGGGTGGTGCGGGAGGAGGGAAAATAGATTAAGGTGGGAGTCGACTTCTGTGGTTGCGCGTTTAGAGTGGCGAAAACCTAGGGGCATCTATCGAGTCATCGTTCGAATCACGTAATTCTTGTAAAGATGCTTGTCTTTATAACGATGAAAATCTGAAAGAGAGTCCAGAGAGAATTGTAACAAGATTTTCGGGAAATGTAAAGTGGATATATGGAGTAAGGAAAGATGGGAAATGGCGGGCGTGTGTGGCCAAGACCTATGTGATGGTCGTGTGATCTGCAGACCGCCGCGCTTGCTATTTCTAGTACTATAGATATATAACAGTGTGAGTTCTGGGAAATTTCTCGAACTCAACATTCGTGCATAGTTAAACATGAAATTGTTACACAGATATAAGGAATTTCTTTCTACAGCAATTTTACTGGTCATTCCATCAGTCGTGAAACGACTCAAGCCGCATAAAGTGCGGCATGAACACTGGTCGTGGAAGATCAAGTCTGTATCTGAGATTGCAGAGTAATAATAAAAAATATTTCAATTTGATGAATCCGAAAAAAATAGAGAAAATAATACAAACATAAAAAAACTTTGAGAAAATGAGAGAAAAAATTTGAGAAAAACATAAAACACAGTCCGCTCTAGAAAGTTCGCCGTTGCATGATGGGTATTTGAAAGTATAGATTTTTGGCAGGAGCGTAAGGAGAGTCGTAAAGAATTAGAAAATTAGATCAAGAGAGCAACGACGAAGGAAGCAGCGACGCCCGCCAATGAAAGGTTGACAGACGACGACGCGGCAGAGTTGGTTTGTGGTGGACCACTTGGTTCGGAACCAGATCCACTGTTGCCAGACCCAGAGCCGTTATTGCCCGAGCCTGAACCATTGTTACCAGAGCCTGAGCCGGAGCCATTGCTACCTGAACCAGATCCAGAGCCATTGTTGCCAGAGCCAGATCCTGAACCATTGCTGCCAGAGCCTGAACCATTGTTACCAGACCCAGAGCCGTTATTGGAGCCAGAACCAGAACCATTGTTGCCAGATCCAGCGCCGTTATTGGAGCCAGAGCCAGAACCATTGTTGCCAGATCCAGCGCCGTTATTGGAGCCAGAGCCAGAACCATTGTTGCCAGACCCAGAGCCGTTATTGGAGCCAGAGCCAGAACCATTGTTAGAACCAGAGCCGTTATTGCTGCCAGAGCCTGAACCATTGTTGGATCCAGAGCCGTTATTGCTGCCAGAGCCTGAACCATTATTAGAACCAGAGCCGTTATTGCTGCCAGAGCCAGATCCGTGAGAGCTAGAGCCACCGTTGTTCGAACCTCCTGAGCCTGTACCAGTTGGCTGCGATCCACCGTTGCCGGTATTCTGACCAGCACCGTTAGTTGGCGAAGAGGTCTCGACAGAGTTGCTTGCAGTGGCTGCATTAGACGACGCAGGACCTGCAGTAGTAGCAGCTCCGCCAGAAGAAGCTGGAGCGCCACCAGAGGATGCTGGACCAGAGCCGGAAGTAGCTGGAGCACCAGAAGACGCTGGAGCACCTGAAGAAGCTGGACCGGAGCCGGAAGTAGCTGGAGTGCCAGAAGACGCTGGAGCACCTGAAGAAGCTGGAGCACCCGACGATGCTGGCGCACCTGAAGAAGCTGGAGCACCCGACGATGCTGGCGCACCTGAAGAAGCTGGAGCACCTGACGATGCTGGGGCACCTGAAGAAGCTGGAGCACCCGACGATGCTGGAGCACCTGAAGAAGCTGGAGCGCCTGTGGAAGCTGGAGCAGATGAACCTAGAAACGTTAGTAAAAATTAGTAATTGTAAAATATCATACCTGGAATGGTAACCGAAACAGGGCAAATAGAAAGAATATTTCCGCATGTCGTTGGCTTGACTGGAGCTGTGATCGCTGCAATACCGAACTGAGTATCGAGACCCTGGAATCCGGCAACGATTGCATCAACAGCGTCGAAAACTCCCTCGACCATGTCGCAAGGAAGCTTGGCGTAAACCTGGTTGATCAAAGCCACAACTTCATTCTGCAAGCTCAAGATCAAATCTGGAAGAGTTGGCTCGGCACGCTTGACAACTGGCGAATTGACACCAAGGGCCTGAAGCAACGGCTGGAAAACGTCGGCAATCTCGATAACAAGACCAGGAATCTTAGAAGCACTGCATGCATCCAAGGTACCCAAGTCGGTGAGGTCGGTGACAACAGTAGTAGCATCGGTGACAATATCGCCGAGCTCTGTAACAGCAGCGCCGAGGTCGCCAGATCCAATATCACTGGTGAGAGTCTCAATGTCTTGTGCCAACTTGATGACGTCTTCGATGAGGTTCGAGACCGCAGGGATTGGCGTACAGTTAGGTGGCGGACAAGCCGTGGTAGCTGGAGCCGATGAAGAAGGAGCAGAGGTGATTGGAGCAGAGGAAGCTGGTGTGCTGGTAACTGGAGGACCATTTGGAGCACTAGATGCTGGGCCACTTGAAGCTGGACCAGAAGATGCTGGTGCACTTGAAGCTGGGCCAGACGATGCTGGAGCACTTGAAGCTGGACCAGAAGATGCTGGAGCACTTGAAGCTGGACCAGAAGATGCTGGAGCACTTGAAGCTGGACCACTCGATGCTGGAGCACTTGAAGCTGGACCACTCGATGCTGGAGCACTGGAAGCTGGAGCAGATGAAGCTGGAGCACTTGAAGCTGGAGCAGATGATGATGGAGCGCTGGTAATTGGCGCTGAAACTGGAGCAATGCCTACACTGGAAGACGGAGCACTAGTTACAGGAGCCGAAGAAGCTGGAGCACAGGTTGGAACACAAGTAGTTGGCTGCGCTGGAGCGGTGAATGGGTTGATGCCGAGAATCTCCTCGACGTCATCAAATACCTGTTCAAGCAAGCCAACAGCCTGGAATGTGCCGCCAACAACATCACATGGAACCCGTTCGAACAATGCACCAACAAGGTCTTGTACTGCTTTCTCAATTGCGTTGACGAGATTGGTGAGAATACCTTCAAGGCCAACGTCCTTCAAGATTGGAGCAACCTTCTCAAGCTGGCTCAGAAGATTCTGGACCAAGCCTGCAAGCTGTGTAAGCAGTGATGGAAGACCCTGTGCGTCACAAGTACTCAATTCACCTGTGCCAAGCAAAGCGTTGATCAAGTCGCCCAAGTCTGTCACCAATGAACCAAGGTCTGTGACAACAGTGGCTACCTCAAGTGGATTGGTGAGAACCTCGCCGATAGCAGTGAGCAGACCGTTGAGGTCAGCAACAACCTTGTTGAGAGCGTCGCCAATTGCACTGCCATCATCCGATGGGGTGCAGCTGACTGCTGGACAAGATGGAGCAGCAGCACTAGAGGCTGGGGCAGAGGATGCTGGAGTACTAGAGATTGGACCAGAGGAAGCTGGTGCACTGGAGGCTGGAGCGGATGAAGCTGGTGCACTAGAGGCTGGAGCGCTAGAGGCTGGAGCAGATGAACCTAGAAACGTTAGTAAAAATTAGCAATTGTAAGATCTCATACCTGGAATGGTAACCGAAACAGGGCAAATAGAAAGAATATTTCCGCATGTCGTTGGCTTGACTGGAGCTGTGATCGCTGCAATACCGAACTGAGTATCGAGACCCTGGAGTCCGGCAACGATTGCATCAACGGCGTCGAATACTCCCTCGACCATGTCGCAAGGAAGCTTGGCGTAAACCTGGTTGATCAAAGCCACAACTTCATTCTGCAAGCTCAAGATCAAATCTGGAAGAGTTGGTTCGGCACGCTTGACAACTGGCGAATTGACACCAAGGGCCTGAAGCAACGGCTGGAAAACGTCGGCAATCTCGATAACAAGACCAGGAATCTTAGAAGCACTGCATGCATCCAAGGTACCCAAGTCGGTGAGGTCGGTGACAACAGTAGTAGCATCGGTGACAATATCGCCGAGCTCTGTAACAGCAGCGCCGAGGTCGCCAGATCCAATATCACTGGTGAGAGTCTCAATGTCTTGTGCCAACTTGATGACGTCTTCGATGAGGTTCGAGACCGCAGGGATTGGCGTACAGTTAGGTGGTGGACAAGCCGTGGTAGCTGGAGCCGATGAAGAAGGAGCAGAGGTGATTGGAGCTGAAGAAGCCGGTGTGCTGCTGACTGGAGGACCATTTGGCGCACTGGAAGCAGGAGCACTAGATGCTGGAGCACTGGAAGCAGGAGCACTAGATGCTGGAGCACTGGAAGCAGGAGCACTAGATACTGGAGCCGACGTGACTGGAATGGACGACGCTGGTGCAGAAGTAGCTGGCGCACATGTTGGAACGCAAGTAGTTGGCTGCGCTGGAGCGGTGAATGGGTTGATGCCGAGAATCTCCTCGACGTCATCAAATACCTGTTCAAGCAAGCCAACTGCCTGGAAAGTGCCACCAACAACGTCACATGGAACCTTCTCAAAAAGAGCACCAACCAAATCTTGGACGGTTGTTTCGATGGTGTTGACGAGATTGGTGAGAATACCTTCAAGGCCAACGCCCTTCAAGATTGGAGCAATCTTCTCAAGCTGGCTCAGAAGATTCTGAACCAAACCAGCCAGCTGTGTAAGCAGTGATGGAAGACCTTGTGCGTCACAAGTACTCAATTCACCTGTTCCAAGCAAAGCGTTGACCAAGTCGCCCAAGTCTGTCACCAATGAACCAAGGTCTGTGACAACAGTGGCTGCCTCAAGTGGATCGGAAAGAACCTTACCGACAGCAGTGAGCAAACCGTTGAGGTCAGTAATAACCTTGTTGAGAGCATCACCAATTGCGTTGCCATCGTCAGAAGGAGAGCAGCTGACTGCTGGACACGATGGCGCTGCGCTTGATGCAGGTGCACTGGAAGCTGGAGCAGAAGAGGCTGGAGCACTAGAAGCTGGAGCCGACGACGCTGGACCACTAGAAGCTGGAGCAGAAGAGGCTGGGGCACTGGAGGCTGGAGCAGACGACGCTGGAGCACTAGAAGCCGGAGCAGATGATGCTGGAGCACTTGAAGCTGGAGCAGAAGAGGCTGGAGCACTAGAAGCTTGGGCACTAGAAGCTGGAGCAGATGATGCTGGAGCGCTGGTAAGTGGTGCCGAAACTGGAGCAATGCCTACACTAGAAGCCGGAGCCGACGATGCTGGGGCCGAAGAAGCTGGAGCACAGGTTGCAACACAAGTAGTTGGCTGCGCTGGAGCGGTGAATGGCTTGATTCCAAGAATAGCCTCGGCGTCATCAAACACTTGCTCAATCAAGCCAACAGCCTGGAATGTGCCACCAACAACATCACATGGGATCTTCTCAAAGAGTCCGCCAACCAAGTCCTGAACAGCCACCTCGACTGTGTTCACAACGTCAGCCAAAGCGGTTTCAAGGCCCGCAGTCTTGAGAATCGGTGCAATGTTCTCCAAATCCTTAAGAACAGTCTGCACCAACCCAGCAAGCTGCGTCAACAAAGATGGAACTCCCTGAGATTCGCAGAAACTAAGCTCACCGGTACCAACGATATCATTGACAAGGTCGCCCAAGTCGTTCACCAAAGTGTTCAAGTCGGTGATGATCGAGCCGGCACTCAATGGGTTGGTAGCCACATTGCCAATTGCCGTGAGCAAGTTGTTCAGATCGGTGATCACCTTGTTAAGAGCGTCACCGAGAGAGTTGTCACCTGGTGCACAACTTGGAGCTGGGCACGATGGAACTGGAGCGCTAGAAGCGGGAGCACTAGAGGCTGGAGCCGATGATGCAGGAGCACTAGAGGCTGGAGCTGACGACGCAGGAGCACTAGAGGCTGGAGCCGATGATGCAGGAGCACTAGAGGCAGGAGCCGACGAAGCTGGAGCACTAGAGGCAGGAGCAGACGAAGCTGGAGCACTAGAGGCAGGAGCCGACGAAGCTGGAGCACTAGAGGCAGGAGCCGACGAAGCTGGAGCACTAGAGCCTGGAGCAGACGTAACAGGAATGGAAGAAGCTGGGGCAGAGCTAGATGGTGCACAGGTTGGAACACAAGTAGTTGGCTGCGCTGGAGCGGTGAATGGGTTGATACCAAGAATCTGCTCGACATCATCAAATACCTGTTCGAGCAAGCCAACTGCCTGGAAAGTGCCACCAACAACGTCACATGGAACCTTTTCAAAAAGAGCACCGACCAAATCTTGGACGGTTGTTTCGATGGTGTTGACGAGATTGGTGAGAGTACCTTCAAGGCCAACGCCCTTCAAGATTGGAGCAATCTTCTCAAGCTGGCTCAGAAGATTCTGAACCAAACCAGCCAGCTGTGTAAGCAGTGATGGAAGACCCTGTGCGTCACAAGTACTCAATTCACCTGTGCCAAGCAAAGCGTTGACCAAGTCGCCCAAGTCTGTCACCAATGAACCAAGGTCGGTTACAACAGCGCCTACCTCAAGTGGATTGGTGAGAACCTCGCCGACAGCAGTGAGCAAACCGTTGAGGTCAGTAATAACCTTGTTGAGAGCATCACCAATTGCATTGCCATCGTCAGAAGGAGAGCAGCTGACTGCTGGACACGATGGCGCTGCGCTTGATGCAGGTGCACTGGAAGCTGGAGCAGAAGAGGCTGGGGCACTAGAAGCTGGAGCAGACGACACTGGTGCACTTGAAGCTGGAGCAGAAGAGGCTGGGGCACTGGAGGCTGGAGCACTAGAAGCTGGAGCAGATGATGCTGGAGCGCTGGTAAGTGGTGCCGAAACTGGAGCAATGCCTACACTAGAAGCCGGAGCCGACGATGCTGGGGCCGAAGAAGCTGGAGCACAGGTTGCAACACAAGTAGTTGGCAGCGCTGGAGCGGTGAATGGCTGGATCCCAAGAATAGCCTCGGCATCATCAAACACTTGCTCAAGCAAACCAACAGCCTGGAATGTGCCACCAACAACATCGCATGGGACGTTCTCAAAGAGTCCGCCAACCAAGTCCTGAACGGTCGCCTCGACTAAGTTCACAGCGTCAGCCAAAGTGGTTTGAAGGCCCGCAGTCTTGAGAATCGGTGCAATGTTCTCCAAATCCTTAAGAACAGTCTGCACCAACCCAGCAAGCTGCGTCAACAAAGATGGTAGTCCCTGGGATTGACAGAAGCTGAGTTCACCGGTACCAGCGATAGCACTGACAACGTCGTTCAAGTCAAACAGCAAAGTGTTCAAGTCGTTGATGATCGAGGTGGCAATTAATGGGTTGGTAGCCACGTTGCCGATTGCCGTGAGCAAGTCGTTCAAATCGGTGATCACCTTGTTAAGAGCATCAGCGAGAGCGTTGTCGCCTGGTGCACAACTTGGAGCTGGGCACGATGGTGCTGGAGCACTGGAAGCTGGAGCGCTAGACGCTGGAGCACTGGAGGCTGGAGCGCTAGAAGCTGGAGCACTGGAAGCTGGGGCGCTAGACGCTGGAGCTGAAGTGACAGGAATAGACGAGGCCGGAGCCGACGACGCTGGAGCAGAACTAGCTGGTGCACAAGTTTGAGCACAAGTAGTAGGCTGTGCTGGAGCAGTAAATGGCTTGATTCCAAGAATAGCCTCGGCGTCATCAAACACTTGCTCAATCAAGCCAACAGCCTGGAATGTGCCACCCACAACATCGCATGGGACGTTCTCAAAGAGTCCGCCAACCAAGTCCTCAACGGTCGCCTCGACTAAGTTCACAGCGTCAGCCAAAGTGGTTTGAAGGCCCGCAGTCTTGAGAATCGGTGCAATGTTCTCCAAATCCTTAAGAACAGTCTGCACCAACCCAGCAAGCTGCGTCAACAAAGATGGGAGTCCCTGAGATTGACAGAAGCTGAGTTCACCGGTGCCAGCGATAGCACTGACAAGGTCGTTCAAGTCAAACACCAAAGTGTTCAAGTCGGTGATGATCGAGCCGGCAGTTAATGGGTTGGTAGCCGCGTTGCCAATTGCCGTGAGCAAGTTGTTCAAATCGGTGATCACCGTGTTAAGAGCGTCAGCGAGAGCGTTGTCGCCTGGTGCGCAACTTGGAGCTGGGCACGACGGAACTGGAGCACTGGATGCTGGAGCTGACGATGCTGGTGCACTAGAGGCTGGAGCTGACGATGCTGGAGCGCTAGAAGCTGGAGCACTTGAAGCTGGAGCAGAAGTGATTGGAGCACTGGAAGCTGGAGCGGAAGTCACTATGTGGTTAGCAAAAAATTTAAGTCCTTGTGGATCTTTAAAAAACATACCTGGTGGACTGCTTACGGGAGCGGAAGTTGGTGGTACAGTAGATGGCTGACATGATGCTGGAGCACAAGTAGCAGGTTCGGCAGGCGAGGCGAATTTCGGAATATTGAGAGCTTGATCAATCACGTCGAATGCATCGGCAATGAGATTAAGCGGGTCAAATGTCTGGCCTACCACGCCGCAAGGCAGAATCTTGAAGAAGTCACCAAAAATATTTTGAACAGCAGTTTGAAGATTCTCGACAACAGGATCGAGCACAATTGTCAATCCGAAGCTCTTGAAGAATGGAACAACCTTGTTCAGATCATTGATAAGAGTCTGGATGACGCCGGCTAGCTCTGAGAGAAGCGGTGGGAAAAGCTGCGCGTCACAGTCGTTAAGAGGACCGATCGTGAGCAAGTCCGTTACCACTTTGCCTGCATCGGTGACCAAACTGGTGAAACCAGTCACGATCTTGTTCAATGCATTGAGACTCGGGTTTGTGCCAAGAGCTGTGAGACCATTGATCAAAGTGCTGATGTCAGTGAGTACGTTGTTGAGGGCCGTGGCGAGCGCAGAAGCCCCTGCAGAAGGTGTACAGCTGGTAGCAGGGCAAGCCGCACTGGTTGCTAAAGATATTTCAAGTTAGTCGATATCAAAGACGAAATAAAAAAAATTTTGGATAACATACCCGGTGCTGCGGAAGTACAAGCACATGTTGCAGGCTGAGCTGGAGCTCCCCCGTTTGGAAGACTAACTTTGAATGTGTTCTTGATGATATTGTCGAGCTCTGTGATGAGCGCAGATGCGGCTGAGAAGACCTCACCAACGACATCGCACGGCAGACGAAGATAGAGACTAGCAGTAATTCCCACTACAGAGGCTTGAATATCGAGAACATCAGTTTGGAAAGCTGCGCCTAGTCCAGCGTTTTTGAGACCGGGGATTTTGGCGTTAAGATCGGTGCTGAGAGTCAGAAGGCTGGTGTAGGACTGGACGATGGCTTGAGCGATTGCTTCGGCATCACACTCGTCAGTTGGAAGGGTATCGGCGGCAGTTACCAGAGCTTGAAGCTCGGTGACTAGTAAAAGGATATTTGTATTGAGAGTGTTTGCTGCCGTGAAGGAAGGTGCGTTGTTGAGTGCTTTGACAGTAGCGTCGATACTTAGTGCCTTAGTATTCAAAGTATCAAGGTCGTTGACAATTGTTTGAGCGGCATTGGATACCGTACATCCTGGAGCAGCGCAAGTAGCGGCTTGTGCCACTGTTGTTGACAAAGCTGTCCAAAGCCAAATGTAAGTGGCTTTTCGCACCATCTTGATGAGCTGTCGAATAAGGTCGATGGGCAGGAGGGATTGTTCAAGACAATTGGTCGAGAGAAAGAGAAGAGGGAATAAGGGCCTAATGAGATATATATATACTATCAAGACTTTACAGTTTACGGGAGGCTTCGAAAAGGATGAGCAGCGTACAAGAACCCCCCCCTCCCATCGCGGAGAAAGCTATACCGTTCTAGACTTGAAAAGCCTTGAGTTTTTTTTTCTTTTCTTTTCCGTTAGGGGGATACGCACAACATATTTAGTTCGACAAAAACGGATTCAGTGCAACTGAGGAAAAGTGCGGTTCCAAAAAAGTACCAAAGATCGGCTCAATAGCGAAGCGTGCGGCTGGAGGCATCCCTCACTTCACAGGACGCCGAAAAAAAAGAATTCAAGATCTAGCACCAGGCAGATAACTACGATGCCGGTAATTAATGATACTGTACATGTATTAGACTCTCGTCTGGCCCCCCTAATGATCAGAACTCCGATTGTTGACATGGACCATAGTTCCGAGCAGGGTTGTTCAAACCAGCACTCGAACGACAGAGAGAGATAAAGTCTAGAGTCGACGGAGAGTGGATGCCAAAGTATAAAAGAAAAAACAAATAAAAAAAAGGTGTCAAAGTAGGGTTTTTGATTGCTTTTTTTATCTATTCGGGCTGAAATCTGAGATATAGTAAGATTTTTCCTTGTGATGATAACCGGGAATAGAGAGAGAGGATGCTCTCTTCATTCCAAACGAACCACCTTGCAATATCCCTCTTGCCCGTTGTTCTTTTGAATGCGTGGGGCTTACGCCAAGCGCGAAAAGGGAGCTTCTTGACTTCCTTCTCGCGTATATAATGTCTCAGCCGCGCACGGGAAGCTTTTGACTCAGAAGGGCTGCACAGGATCGCTCCAAGATTTCCTTTTTGTGTGGCATTTCCCTTTTGGTGACAGAGCAGTAGTTTACTAGTCTGAAAGAAAAGAGTATTTGATCATGTTCGAGTTTGGAATTTACAGAAAAATATTTGCACAATTCAGTAAACAACCGAACATTTTATGATGGATCGCACTGATAGTCTTGTTTTTGATGTTTCCAAACATCTTAAAAGTTAGTTTATTTTAGTCTTTGGCGGGTTTTGAAGGTAACTACGAAGGTAACTATAAAAGTAACAGATCTCCGCATTTCACACCACGGAAAGTGCATGCTTGATAATGAGCTTGAGTTTTTTTATTTGTTTTTTTTTCGTATGCTTCTTATTGTGAAAAAGAATGTGTGTTTCTGACGTCTGTATACTGTGCACATGAACATTTTGCAGTAAAGACGGCTTGGCACGCCCACTTGAGTCCAGTGAAGTGAATGTATCTGATAGAATTCACACACTATCTTGGGCCATTGAGGGAGCGAATAATGGATAGGCCACAAACACGGTCCTGCATACCTCTCTTAACACAAGTAGACAAAATAGGGCATCATTTTTGGGCAGAGCGCTCCGGTGCTATCTGATCAGGCAATTTAGCTCCTCTTCCCTGCCCATGGTCCACGCACACACACAGAGATATAGGTGGTCTTTCAAGGTCCAGACAGACACGATTTCAACCACACCCCTCCCTCCGCCTCCCTCCCCCTCGAGCTCCTTATACATTTATCTAGATACCTGAAATCGGTTGTCCCCACTTGATGGGTGGAAAAAGAAGTGGATCGATTTTTTCTCTTCCATTTATATATATATATTGTTGATAAAGTTAACCTTAGTGTGTACTATGTGAATATAAGATATAAGATGACATGAGAGTATATCAAATGTACATATCAGCAGATGCAGATATCTAGATACAGCCGATCGAACGTCCACAAGCGAGAGAGATGCTAATGCCTATCCATACTTGTAGTATCTCGATTAGGAGAGTGCGGCTTGTGATGCGCACGCATCTATGCACGCTCATTTACCATCGAGCAGGGTTTCTATTCTTCCATTTTCGCGTGTTGCATGGAATTTGGGGGGTGGAGGGGGGCAGGAACTATGCGCCCTCCATCCTCCCACCCTGCCATTAGCCCCAAGGAAATTGTTCATCTAACAAGCGTGGGCACTGGTAAAGCTGTTGGCTAATGCACACACGCACACACACACACACATGTAGTAGAACAAGGGAGAATATATCAGATGGTACACTGTTGTGTGTGTAAAGGATATAGGGCGAAAAAGCCGAATAAACCCTTTTCTGCTCGTTCACTGTACTAGTCTTCGATCGGGAAACTTTTCATGCGCACACACACACACGCACATAATCAAGGGCTGTTTAAGGGTTCCTGGTAGATGATGTATTACTCTGATATGGTTCGATGCATTTATTATCATGGCCGCAGTCGATTTCGGTTTTTCAACTTTTAAACTTGACAGATATTTATTACTGCACTGCAACTTAAAATTTTATTTATTTTGTTAGGAAAGTATCCTCACTCAGTACTTCTGATTTGATACCTCAGTTTTCACCATTCTCGTCTGCTACACAGTGCAGCCACCCGTGTCTCAGACACATACACAGACCGCGCGGCAAGTGAGAATGGCCGCACAGACACTTTTGTTTCTCGTCGTGCTAAACACTGTAATTCACTGCCAAACAAAAAAAAATGTATGCTTAATTTTAACACCACACGAATATTATCTGAGATACACCAAACATAGTAACTACACTAAAATGTACTGTACAACTAGAACTAGAACTAGTTTCCCCACCATCTCTTTTTTTTTCTTCTTGTTTCTCAGAATAGGCAAGAATTCAACTCCTTTCATTTTTTTTTATATGTTTCATTTTTATCTTAATTTGTTTTTCGTCTTCGTGTCTCCCCTCCCTTCTCATGTGCGTATCCAGATCAGCCAACCGTCTTATCCAACGTCTCTCGTAGGCGAACTCTGTAGATCCCTGCTTGCTTGAAATCCAGACACGGTACTGTATCACGGATTAATCCATCTTGCATTCCCGGGATATGTATGATTTTCAACATCCTGTTATCAGATTATCCTGTCCACTGATCACGATTTCTCTCTCTTTCTCTCGCTCTCTCGAATCGCCCGTCGCGGCCAACCTCGATCACTGAGTAAGGTCGCGGGGATGAGGGAGGGGAGAAGGGAGAGGGCAGTCTCGACGTACAAGGGGGACCCCGTAGACTCTCTCTGCATGTAGATTGGAGGTCCCCACATCTCTGCTATGCTGTTCTGCTTCTCAGTTGTACTGTAACGCAGCATCTGGGCTTTGATGCGGTTACTACCAAAGCCGCCGATGGTCTTACCTGCGTGAATATCTGAGATATCGTGTGCTTGTCTTGTACAGTGACAGCACAAACTCGCACATCACGAGGTATAATGTTTATTTTTTTCTTGGCTCTTTTACAATAAGAGTGCCGTATATTTTAAACAGAATATATGGTTATTTGAACACTGTGAGTAACAGTGTGAACCACATTGCGGTCCGTCGACACATCCTGTCAGCTGCAACCATAAGACACACATTCAAAAAGATCCTGGATCTAAACTGCACTAGCTTCGATCCAGAGACCTACCTGCAGCGTGTCGCATTCCGTTTAGATCCTTTCAACAGCATCTGTCATTCGTTTAGCGTGTGCTCCGCCGCCAATTAAACACACATGGTGCATCGGGTGCAAGTTACAAAATACTTGTCCCCCAAGCATCGAAATTGGTTCATCGATTGACATAATAATAGATGATGGAGTTCTGCCGCGATTGTACAGTGTACCTCTTTATTTTTTTGCTCGGCAGTTACGATCTAGCAAAGCAGCAAGGTACATTAGATTATTTTACTAGCAAATCGGCCCTTAATCCCTTACAGCTGTACTGTAGCAAAAAGCTTCAATTTTCCATTCCCCGGTAGTTTATTTTTTGTCTTGCTGCTTGGCCGGTCTTCCGCCTTGGCCATTCCACAAGAGAGTCTCGTGATTTCGGAAATCTACATTTTACAAGTGAAGTCTATTTTATCCGCGCACGGGAATTTCCTATCGTTGAGCATATGTGGAGATGTACCTACTAGTAAAGTAGCTGGATCACTGTTTCACAGATTTCCCTCGCCCCCGAAAGAAAAAAATGTCTTGGTTTCCACAACTACAGTACAGTACTGTACCTCCTCACTGCCACGTAAAAGTGGAACCCCGAACTAGCGCCGTAAACGTTTTCCCTTAGCGCGTTGGTTAATGGCAAATAGGATGTGATTGCGATATGCTGTGTATTAGCCGGCTTTAAGTGCCAATGTAGCGCCGCTTCATTGAGTGGGGGAAAGAGAGGGGGTGCTATTTACCATCTGAGATTTGCCGGTAAAATCACATCGGGGTACCAGTAGAACGACAAACGCTCCAATGGAAATATCTATTGTCTGTACTGTATTATTATATAGCCCATTCCTCATGCCCGCCCTTCAACCCCCTTCCTTCTTGGATGTCCTCTAAGAAGATTCTCTCTCTCATAATTGGGATCTTCTCTTTGTAAATTCCTGATCCTCGCAGATTGCCGAGATCCACCTTCCCTCATCACCGAGAAATTTCGCATATCTGATCATCGCTAATGATCATCAAGAAGAGCACATCTTAAGATAAAAAGAACTAAGTTGCATTCTGCGCGCATCTCATCACTCGGCAATCTCGGCCAGTGACTGATGAGAGGTGGATCGCTCGTTTTTAACACTCTTGAATGGCTGTGAACTAAACATGCCAGAATTTTCTAGATTGATTCTGGATTCTTTTTCTCTTGTTCTATAGACTCACAAATAAAATGCACTTGTCGTGGCAATCAGTTGACAATTGAAGCAATGGTGGATATTGGATTGCAGCATTCACTGGTCTACGGCAACAATAAAGAACATCTTTGATTGATTAAAAACACTCCAGTTATTGTGAATTATGGTAGCGCCCAAAATTCCTATTTCTCAGGGCAAATAAGCTTTTAATACAAAGTGACTCAAATTTACTAATCCTGCAGAAATTTGCGCTTCAGCAGCGGTCGTATGGCAACGCCAAACCCTATATAACTAGAAACCCTTACTCCAAACTCAACCTGAAGTCCAGCTTCAACATAAAGCTCAATGGGCTGGTCAATGACATATCTCATCTGGCTCCTAATGTGCTCTTCTAGATACGCGCCGTTCATTGAATCCGTAATGCCTAAAAATGTTCTTGCATGATCACCTTCGAATATTACTGGCAAATCTTTTTGGCTTGTGCCATCATTTAAATAAAGAACAAAAAACAGCACTTGACCAGTTTCTCCTACTGCTCCAGATTTTCTAGATTTGGACCAGTCGCTGAAATTCTTCGGCCAGTAGCCACGAACCTCTCCCCGCACATGAAAGTCGGCATTGCTGGCCTTTGTAAGCTCAAAAGCAACAAGCAATTCCAGAATAGTGACTTTTTTCAGGTCTAATTTTGATTCTAGCACAACATTGAGATTTTCCGATTTATTACTGGACTGATTTGGCGTATTGATCGTATTGGGCGAATTGGGCGGACTCTTGCGCATAGCAGCAGCCAGCTGCTGAATGCTACTATTGACCGTCGTCGCACTTTCTGGAATATAATCGATAGTGTTATATCGCTGTTGCGAGACGGCCGCCGCCGCCGCTTTATTGGATTGGTGATGCTTATTATGCGGTACTTCAACAGCCATTCGAGGCGACGAGTATGCCGCCGCGGGTGACACAAGAGTCTCGGGCGGGCGTGCTGCTACAGAGGTTAAAGAAGAAGAGGGATTGTCCCTTTTGAGCTCGGCTATCTCACTGTCAGTGGCGGGCCTTATGACACGGCATGTCCTGGTTCGCACAACTCCTGAGAGGTATCTTTTGTTGAGACGGTTGTCATGTATATACTGAAACTCAACACCACTAAAGTAGAACATGCGTCCTTCCTCTACAATACTCTGATCCAGTTCCCAGAGTGTTAACACCATAGGCTGTTCCGTGGAGTAGTCCGTCGCCATAACCTTCGATGCATAGCTATTGAATGAAACGCTTTTGAACTCCACAACCATAGGAGCTGTATACTTTTGATTATTGTCAGATTTGAATCTCGGCAGAATGTCGCGGTACTTGACTATCGATTTATCTGTACTATGCAATGGTCGTTCTGCGTGGTGGTTGTTGAATCGCTCCGGTGCTTCGACGCAGGACTCTGATATGAGTTTGTCGAAGGCCTCAATATCCGTTCCGCGTCGAGACTGCGATGCCATGGTAATCGAGTGGAGAGGACTTTCAGCTTTGCTAGTATTCAAAGTCGTGGAACCGCAAAAATTTACCTCCAAGAGTGTGTGAATTTTGTCAATATCTAACGCGCAGTGGAATTTACTCGTGCGTGTTCACGCGACGCGTCTTTGGGCCCTTGCTCTCGCGCGTCGAACAAGAACATCTGTGTGTGTGGCGGTCGTCAAAGTGCACACCGGTGCTAATTTCCACAAAAAAAAATAAAAGACTAACCCCAATCTAAATTGAGACCGTATACAGGAATGTAGAAATTTCCTCTAGTCAATGCCCAGGTTATGCCGCCCATGTCCAGCCACTTATTCGACCCTAATGCGGGGGAGTACAGGCATTTTACCCACTGCCAAAACCCATCGGGCTGGGTGCCGGCTCAGTTCGGCTGTTTTACATTACTTTCTTGGACTTTTCCTGTTGCCTTTTGTAGAATGCTTACAGCCCTTTATCTATTGGTTCGGAAGCGCCCGTACAAAAAAAAAATGAGATCGTTCCTCGAGATGAGGACAAACAACGAGATCAGATACATTCATGTCTAATGGCGGCGTAGCTTTTGTAACGCTTTTTTAAAACTTTATTTCTAGCTTAGATTTCAATCGAGGTCCTGGCTAGCTTTGAATCTTTGAAGATTTCTGAATACATTTTATACTTGTAAAAATCGCCGGCTTTGTCGAGTGTACCCTTGCAGGAGAATTGTCCCGTGAAATAGTATATTGCGAGATCCACAAATTTCTGAAATGCAGTGAGATTTTTGCCGTAAATCCAATTTGGCCATGCTAGATTTGTCAAACCTATGGTTTAAGCTGGTCAGGGTAGGTCGTGCTGTGTCGTCTGGACTCGTAAATCAATCGCACACTTCGTTGCAAAGACAAGATGGTGTCCTATTGACTCTATATATATTGATTTTGATTGTAGAGATGCAGATTGTATACATTGCATTGTCGAACAAGTCCGTCTTATGTGTCCTTCCTGCATATAGGCACTTGACCCTTTCTACCCTCTAAACCCCATGCCTCAGTATCAAGATATCTGCTCAGGTTTATACCACTAGCCTATCAAGATTGGTGGATTGTTGTACGTATTTGTATCCGTATCGAGAGACTATACACAACATCGTCACTCCCTTGTCGATGATTTCATACCCGTGATGCAAGTGTACTGTACAGGATTGATCAGCAGTCTGTGATAGTATACGCTCAACTCGAAACGAACCAGGTGGATTCCGTCTAAGAATATGAAACACGCGAAAGCATTCATTAGGTGGTCTATACAATCTGTATATGCCACATGCTTCGGCGTTTACCTCTCTTGACGATCTAAATCACTTCATCCATTCATCGATATGGAGAACATCCTACTGCGATTATCTAATTCATTTGAGGCTAGTCTGTATGAGAGATTTAGAGTATCCATACTACACATAAAGGCGATATAGCAGGGTTGAGTAGAGTAGCTAGGAAAATACCTGCTGTATCTTTGATGGCCATCTCTCGGCAACTGTACATATCTCTAATGGCAATTCAGCGCTGTGGAATAGTTGCTCTCTATTTGAATTGGAGAAATAGGTTTCGACGTCGGCTCTTGCTGGGCTAGGAACAATAACAGTAGGGAGATCTGCCGTACGTGTGTGATCATAGTATCAGCTTCGTGTGCAACCAAGATAGCAGAGTCAATATAAAGCTCGGAATTCCATACCGAAATAGACGTAGAGGTGGGCAACTCGTTTATTATATATGTTATGTCCAAGGAGGTGGTTGAATAACACTCAAGTTATGGTATGGGTCAACCTGGCAATACGAGCGAAATCTAAACGAAACGACATATTCCGGCTTCTTATGTAGTTTATGCACTCCTTGACTCTAAACGTGATCTATTATTGTAGGGCATTCTCGGATAATGTGCGCTATCGTCTCCAACTCTGCTCCACAGGCACACCCATTGCCTTACTATGTTGAAGCGCTCGAACCACTCGCCTATCAAGCCGTAGCCGCTCCTGAACTGAATAATTCTGCTGTCATGATTCCCCTCGGCGCGCGACGGAATATCGACCCGAGTCTCAATGCTCTTTAGTCTGTAGTGACTTTCATGTTCGTCACCACTTCCCGGAATCTGTGACCGGCCTCTGATTTATCGTACTCTGTTTGCCATCTTTCGAGACACTGCGCCGCTAGTAACATCTTCTTTCGCAGCTTCTCTACTCTTCGACTCAACCTGCCTGTTTTAGCGGCTTCTTCTTCCTCGTCTTCTTCGTCGCTCGCGTCGTCAGGCCAGGGTGGCTTCAATCTCAGCGCGTTACCTTGATAGGCAGGCAATTCGCTTGTATCGGTTCCTTCCATGACCATCAAGGTCAATTATTGCATCTGTGTGTTCACGTCACCAAGACTCTCTAGCAGCAGCGCGTAGATTGGATTCGTCGCCATGACTCCGTCCCATAGCCTCGATGCTTTTTGCGTCGTTACCAGCTCAAACCTCGTCGTAATTGGCACGATGCCTGACTCGGCTTCCATAGTAACTATCGGTGTGCTTTTGACTGCGCCCAGGATCTTTCTGAGTGCTCAGTTTTGAATCTTTCTAAGACCCGCGAGACTATTATCCATGTCTTCTGAACCACACCTCGCACCTATACTCCATAATAGGCAGTACTGTTGCTCGATAGAGCGTGCGCATACATGCACCATTCACTCCAGCGACAACAGTGAAGAAGCCCGAACCAAATGGAATGAGTACTACGCCCAAAGTGAAAAGGGGCGATTTTATCGAAGCATCACGAACGAAGGACTATACGCCAGGAGTCAGCATGTCCTTC
The DNA here is from genome assembly GCA_030558855.1 of Blastobotrys indianensis. Lineage (NCBI taxonomy): Eukaryota > Fungi > Ascomycota > Dipodascomycetes > Dipodascales > Trichomonascaceae > Blastobotrys > Blastobotrys indianensis. The sequence goes on from JAKTQK010000020.1 coordinate 260,838, forward strand.
AGCCGTTCATGAAAAAACTAAAACGAGGTCTTCTCAGCAAGGTCATTCAATTACGAACCGAAGCAGGTGCCATTGGTGCCTTCTTTGCCAAAATCAAGTCAACCAAGCGAGCATATGATTGCTCATGCGGAGCAAGAGAAACAGTGGCGCATATATTGAAAGAATGCGTAAAATACTAAGAAGCACGAGCTGTGCTAGCCAAAGTCAGCCCGGAACTTGACTTGAAGGTCCTACTCGATACGAGAAAGGGTCTTTGGGCGGTGGTCGAGTTCCTTAATCAATTACCGCACCTACTCACTCAGTAAAGAGCCCCTT